>VXAY01007089.1:3500566-3532542 GCA_013399855.1 Oxyruncus cristatus | reverse complement strand
CGGGATCGGCGCCGCGGCCGCGGCCCCTCCTGGCTGCGGGGGGTGCGGGGGGTGCGGGAACCCAGCGGGGCTCGGGGGGAGCCCCGGGATGGCGGGGACGGCGGTGGCCGTGGGGTGACGAGATCAGACCTGTGTGATCTCACGTTCCTGTGTGCGGTATTGGGAAGAGGCGTGCGGAGATGGAGTCGGGACCGGCAGAAGTAATCCCTGAAACGCCATAAAAGTAACAGATTTTTCCGAGAAGGGAGAAGGGAGCGAGCCTTGTCAGCAACAGGCAGCTGTTGCTGCACGCAGAGCAACTTCTGGTGTGCTCTGTCGTCTGTTTTTAATGGTGCCTCTAATACTTTCGCCGTTTCTCATGGGGATTGAGCTAGATGATCTCCAGAGGTCCTTTCCAACCCCTGGCAATTCTGTGATTCTCTGTCGTTTTGATGCTTCTTGCAGCTTTAGGCAGCGTATGGTTCTGTGTAGTGAAGTTTTAACAGCTCTTTATGTTGTAGATCCTAGTGCTGCTGCCTCTGAACTAACCATGGCACTATGTTGTTGGTGTCAGCCAAATATGCTCCCTCTTTTTGTAAAAAACTCTTTGTGGCTGCATGCTGGAAATGGTTATGGCTTGTGTCAGTTCTGGTTTTTGTGTAGCCTGGACCAAATCTCTGCATTCTTTCCCTTGGTGGGATGAGGTTTCACATAGCTTGTTCAAAGACCAGTAGGATATGGATTGTGGCATCTATGCATTTGCAGCTTTAATAATTGACTAAGAAGCTTGTTTTAATCCGTGTGTCAGTGGTCAATAAATGCCTGGAACAAAGGAAAGGCTAGATTTTTTTCCTCACCTGCACATCCTGTATCAAAGCTTTTCTGAACTTATCTTCTTCCATAACCTGGTGAAAAGCATGTCTTGGTGAACAGTTCTGCAAGATGATAAGCCAGATTAACAGTACTTTTCCTGAAATTAGGTTTTTCTGCAACTGCTTGCCTTCCTCTGGGGCTAGTGATCATCAAAGTCTTCTCTGAGTTGCTTTAACTCAAAGTAACTGAAAGCAGAATAAAACCCAGAAAAAGTAAAAACTATTCAATAAGTGCAGCTGGAACCTGTCAGGGTGGGGACAGGAGAGCATGAAGGTGTGGGATTTGTGTGTCTTGAGGCCGCAGGTGGGAATGGGGAAACAGACCTTTTGGTAGAACTGAGCCATTAGATCTGCCCAACTGCACATCCACCTTTTACTTGGTACAGATAATGCCACGTGTCCTGACTTTGCAGGTTTTCATCACCTCTGTCTAAGCAGAACTTGATATAGACAAAGTCACTCGCTAGATATTAGAGTGAAGAATGCTTTTAATTTCTCCATTGCTCTTCCTTAAGTTTTAACAATACATCATAGACTCGAGTTAATAGAAATCTGTGAGCCTGAGTCAGGTAAGGAGGTGATCTCGGAGGGCTTAGTTTGCAGTACAGACTGATCTATAATTCAGTCTGCTACCGAATCTGTGTTGACAATATGGACAGTATTTTCTCTTTGAGATTTCTTAAGAGCTCATCTCATATTTACACTGGACACTTCTTGGCAGCAGGCTTGTAGATTGGATTTTTTTGCGTGTGTAATGGCGCTGACTTGTGACCACAAAAAAAAAAAACCCACAACCTTCTTGAGGCAGGAAGGGCAACTAAAAACAAGTGCATGTTGCCCTCTGCAGTTTGAGACATTTCCTTGTGCATTCAGTGTTCTGATGATCAGTAAAAGCAGTTGGGAATCCTTTTTGGCAGCACATGGTATAGGCAGTTTTTAGCAAAGCAGTGTAGATGTATTTGCCCTCATTAAAAATGTGGGGTTTGTATCTTCCTCCCGCTTGTCCTGAGTTCTGTGTGGGGAAGTTTGATAACTGCTGATAAAGAAACTATGAAAGTGGTGCCAAGTGTTCATGTCGACTTGCTGACTTCTTTGCTATTTATTAATTGCCTGGTGTGTAAGAGTGGAATTTTCAAGTTGGATGTAAGCTCCCAATTCCCACCGTAAGTCAATAGATACTGATGCTTAAGCCCCTGTCTCAAGGAAAGCACCATATCTCCATACTCAAGTACATAGAATTAATTAGCAAAAATTACGGAACTAGTTATGAAGTGTTTCTTTCAGATGGTAGTGGTCTGAGGTGGTGCTCCTGGGTTGATGACTCCTCTAAGGTTAAGTGTGTCAAACCAGATGTTTGGAGAGTACTGAACTACCCCGGGCCAGCCCTGTGTGCTTCACTTCTGCTCTAGATCTCGCCTTCTACATGTAATTCTGCTTTTGACAGGATGTGTGGAGAGTGTCCTCTGGACTTAGTTATCCAACAGATGGAGAGGGGGAGAGGTACTGTGTCAGAAGATGCTCTTATTTCACCTCTGTCGCTCTGCTTTAAAAACACTATAACCAGAGAAGGTTTCAGAAAAAGAGCTGAAATTTAGAGGCATGAGCAGTCCCGTGCAGGAGCATGTCAGGTTTGAAAGAAGGAAAATATGAAGTAAGGCACACCTGGTTGGATGCAGACATGTGACAGACCCTCTATATTTTATTTAAAAGAAAAGTGATCTGTCTGCTCTGAAATCAAACTGCAAACCTAATAGATATCATATGCCTAACAGTAGGGGCCAAGTTTGTTCCTAGTGTACTTGTATCCTAAAAATTGTTATAGGAAACCAAACAGAGGAGATGATGCAGATAATGAGAAATGTCCACTGGGACCTTAATTTAAATTCTTGAGTTATACCTGTGGTAGTCCTGTCTTTTTGAAGTTGCCTCAATCCTTTTCCTGAAGAATCTAGTTTTCCTCTGTGTAGGAAGCTAGGTAAAGTTAAGTTGTGCCCTGTTGACATGTGGGAGATATTTAGTACAACTTCTGTGTGTGTGTGTGTATTTTAGCTAACAGGCAAAGCTGATCTTGGCAGCAAACAGATGGAGTGTGAGGTGTTCGTTGTTGCAGCGCTTCAGACGTGTTTCTGTGCTCTGAGTTTGCTGAAGCTCCCAAATGCTTTCCCAGGGCAGCCCAAGCAGTGCATTGCAGCAATGAATCTGTGGGTTTGGAGGTGTGGACTGCCAGGGAGAGCTGCAGCAAGAGTAATTACAGCTTGCAGGCCAGCCACGGGTTAGAGGGAGGAACATCATGTGCAGGACAGCGGTAAATGCAGTTCCTGGACTGGTTGTTGAACCTGTATGTTCTGTGCAGGGCACAGCTGCTACACATGCACTGTAAACCTCTTCCCTTCTGCCTGTTAGCACACCTGCTGTACAACAATGGACATCCTCCCAGGAAGGCAGGCACTGTCAGTCTGGGATTTGCCCAAGGCCAGTCATTCACATAATTGTTTTTTGTTTGAAGGGCTAAATGTTTTGTTTTCTGTCACAAAACTTAACAACAGCGGTGTTGAAAATGTGAAGCTTAGTTCAAATAGGTGCTGGGCTGGAGCTGCCTGATAGTAAGAATGGGAACTTCCAGTAGTCTGGTCACTATGAGGATGAATTGGACAGCGGGATAAATAAAGAAGCAGTTCTTCATGAGTTTGTTTGACTTTGAGACTAATCAGGCATCTGTTTGTGCAGGTGAAATGGGATCGTCCATTGAATTTTGTTTAACCTTTGTAGGTAAACCTTGAACTCCTCTTCTGTTAAACAGGTGTAAAACTGGTGTCATGTAAGATAACTTAGAAGTATTTTATGTGAAATACAGTCTAGAAGATCTGTTGCTATCTATTTTTAAATCCCACAATTTAGTGCACAGTCATACTAGTTTTTGCCTTATGCTTTCTGTGGCACATGTCCGTTTTCATGTTCTGCCTGATAACCCTGTAAAGTACATACCTTTCAAAACCAATATTTGATCTTTGGGTTGACTTTCATGTAAATCGTTTCAGACACTTTTGCCACTAGATATTCTCCTTAAATATGCAAGGATTTCAGATACTGCATCCATATAACTAGTGGCCTTGTAAAACTGGGGAGTGGAGAAAGCTGGAAAGTTCAGGTGGTTGGGAGACGAGACCATTCCAGGGTCACATTGAACTACAGAAGACTTCAGTTACCAACTGACCGTGTGACTGACTTTGTCCAAAGGTAGTAGCACATGAGCAGCAACTCTTTTTAGCTAAGGGAACGATGGTGCTTTCAGACACATAGCTCAAGTCATCTCAGGGAAGCCACTGAACTTGTCTGGCTGTATTATAAACTGATCTGAAGGTTTGTGCTTTTGCCAAACAGTTGTGTAAGCTTTACAGTGTTTTAAAAGCATGTAATTTCCATGGTAAAGCTTCACCCTGACTTGTGTACGTGTGCTCTGTCAAGCTGTCAGCACAATGTTGTATTCTACACCTGCTGGCTCTGTAACCCTTATCAAACAGCTTTTTCTCAAGGTTGTTGGGTAAAGCCTGAGAGTGGGAAATAACATCTGGTTTTGTTTGAGTGAAGATTTCCTGCAAAACTAATTAGCTGAAGAAGTCTAGAAGAGTAGCAGCGTCTTTTGAGCCTCCTATTTTGCATAACCAGTGAAGAATGAGTTGCCTGTGCCAGAAGTGACAGGGTAATTGGTGGGAAGCATCGCAGAAGAAAACTAAAGTATCTATTTGCAGTTGAGGGATTTGTGTTTTATTTAGGTAGTAAAGTCTAAGCAGTGGCTTGTACAATAGGACCCTTGCTGAAGCCTAGGCATTTATATTGTAGTTATAAATATATTTATTGTTAGTCATCTCATGGATTTAATGAACTGTGACACATTTCTGCCACTACTTCTAAGCAAATCCAGGAGTTGATAGTGGAACTGAAAAAGTTTCAGTAACCAGAAATTCGACACAGGCAGCGGCCATTCCCAGCAATGCATTTTGAGAGACAAAAGATGTTCTTGTTTTTCAGGTCAAAACATTAATTTTGCTCATTTTTGCACGTTGGCATTAGTGCCTTCTAGGAGGATCATGCCTCAAAACTGTGTTACAGATATTGTGCACCTTAAGTGTCAATATCTGGACAGAAGCATCTTGGTTTAAGGTGTTAAATTAGTTACAAGGATACAGAGTCTATGTACCAATCCACTGTACTTTCTTGTTTATTTAGCTCTGCTGTATAAATGTGATCTTTGCTTTTTGTGATTAAATGCTTTCAGTCAGTAAGGAGAACAGAAATCCCTAAAAATTCAATTGAAATAGTTTTATTTTTCAGAAAGTATTGTCCCTTCAAACCATCATTTTGGAGGCAGGAGGGGCAAATGAGTCTGAGATCTCTGTGTTTGTATTGCTTGGTACAAGGTGATACTCAGAGTTGTCGAGTGTCACTGACCTCGGTAGCCAGCTGGGATGTCTGTGAGATCCAGGGAGTTCATTTGTCAGTAGGCTTTTAGGGAATTTACCTTGATCTTTGCCTCTGCTTGCAGCTGACAAACAAAATAGAATCATAGAACAGCCCAGTGTGGAAGGAACCTGGAAAAATCGTCTGGCTCCGCCTTTGCTTTTTGTATCAGCAAGATTCCATAGTCAGAATAAGCAGTGTGACTCAGTATTTAAACATCATCTAGAACTCTGAAAGTCTTGTGGAAGATGTACGTTCAGGATGTAATAGGAGTTGACCATCCACTAATTGAATTGACTTGATGAGAAGTAATTATTTGATACCATTCCCCTGAGATAGCTTGTTCTTTCATGTAATTAGTGAAACGAGAGGTGGAGTGTGAGTCGTTGCTAATGCAAATTCACTGTTTCACAGTGTGTATTTTGGAAAGTAGTGCAAAACTAGTTCCCTCCTGTTACAATGTATTTTGTTTCTATTTGTAGCAAATGTCCTGATTAGAACAGGAGTTTAGGTTTGCTAGAGAGTGTGAGGAGCAGAACGACTGTGATAGTGCTGACTCTACTGATCAGGATTCGGGCATCTCGTGTGCTGAGTTGCAGTATTTGTGGTTCTCCTTTCTGATTGTTTGGGTTTCTTTAACGTCCACCCAGTGCTTGGTGTACATGCTAATTTTAAATCCTCTGTAGTGCACAAGGTTTTTAAGTGTGTACTTGGAATAGCATCCGTTTATTAGAGAAGGGTGATAGAAAGGTGATTTCTAGAAGATTCTGCTGACAAATTCTCAGGGTTTGTAGAAGCTGTGGATCTGTCCATTGTGTACAGTTGGGCACTTTATTTGCAAACAAATGGTATGAGAAACATTCACTTTTGTTGTCTAGAGCATCAAGTATACATCCCCTGTAAATGAAGACTGTGTTGTAGACTGTTTAATATGAAGTTTAGTGTCTCTGAACTCTACCTAAGTCTGTCTTCTCTTTCTAACAGGTCACCAACAAAAGTTGGAACTAATGTATTAAAGGTGAGTTTCTTCATGAAATCAATCAAGTGCATGTTGATGAACACAGTGTTGAGTATTCCACCTAAAGCAGATGTGCTGCAGTAGCCCTGACATCTACACACAAAAGAGATTATAGGCTTTCCTTGTTGCAGGAAGCAGTTGTGCTTGTCTCTTGAAGTTCCAGCTTTACGTTTATTTAGGATATGTTATGGTGTCGTGAAGCTCATTTTATTCTGGAATGTGTGATTTAACTAAGCTGTACTTGATTACTAAACTAACTACCCTCTTTCAACTGATTTATGAGTATTAAAGAAGTCTCTGCAGCACTTGGATTTTGGTCTCGATTTATATGACATAGTTGATTTTTCTCTCTTCTGTCTCCAAAATAAGAAGAATCTTAATGTTTGTAGTTCAGAAACCTCCCTCTAGGTTATGTGAAGATAAAACACTATATTTAGCTTAATGAGACAGCATTGCCACTTCCCACACAGGTAATTGTTATGCTGCATCTGTGCATAGTGACAGTGTGGCTGAATCCAGCGCACATTGAATAGGTGAGGAGTTGGAACCTTGTACAAGTAACACTCATTTCCTGGTCTCAGAAGGGCCAAAGGTGATGTTGTACAATGCTTTGACGTAAAGGAGGCTTGTTGTTTTTCCCAGAAAGTGTTGGGAAATCCATAGTGAGGCTGGTGTTCCTGATTTGTCAGCAGCACTTTGCTCCGAATCAATAGTATTTTTACAGTGATACCATATCTTGCTTTAGCTCTTGTGGCACAGAGCCTTACCCTCATTTCGTGTTCTGTTTAATGTCCCTTTAATGGTTAAGTATTACATATGTAAGCCTTTCAAGAAATGTTTTATCATTCTCACTAAACTCAGTGCAATCAATAAACGTCAAAACTAACTTTAATGCCTTCATGAATTATTAGCTATGAAATTCTCTGTGTTGTTGTAGGTTTTTTTATTTTTTTAATGTATCTTCCTAAATCACTTGTTCGGAGCTAAGTTTCTGAAGGTGGAAAAAGTAGTGGCTTCTCTGCTTGGTATTGTATCAGTTCAGTGAATGTGTGACTAATGGTATGGTTTGTCTTGGAATGGATAAGAAATATTTCCTAAGTCCAAAGTTTAACAGGTGTGTGAGTTTAATGTCAACAGAATTAGAAATTAATATAATGGGCCTCTGTAGGCACTGATTACACTTAAGTATTTAAGTCATCATACCTTTGAAGATGGATCTTAGTGATAAAGCAAAGTAGAGCTTGCATTTAGATTAGAAAAACTTTGTGGAAGGAGGAGGAGGGAGTGGAGAGGGAAGAAGAATTTTTCTATAATTGCAGCTGTCTCTGCACGATATGCTATTTCTTCAGGTCAGAACTCTCCAAGATGGATGTCTGCAAGAGCTGGGGGGGGGACGGGTTTCAAACATGATATGCTAGGATGCTCTAAAGATTCTGTTTGACTGTCTAAGAGTCTATAAAAAGTCTGGATAGAAATTTCTCAGATATCTGTACTAAACAGTCACACTAAGTCTTGTCAAGGTTCAAAAATATATTAAATGTGTATGTTTCTCTAAACTTTATGGTACCTTCAGTTTGATTTTAGCTGAGGCTGAAACCTCTTAAAAATAACTGCCTTTTTTGTTTCAGAGTGTGGAGGCTTTCTGTGTTTGGTGGTGTGAAATACTTCTCATGTACTGTGCATTACTGTTTAAGCATGTGATAGCAGTAATGTGTGAAAATGTAGCAGAATTTTTGTCCTTTATGCTATTTAATTTCTAGTAGCTATATTTTTTGCTAGATCATCTTACTGAAGAACTAAACTACTGTCATCTTATGACTTTTTTTCCGTAGGATACGGATAGCAAACTCATCAAAGCTGGAAATGAAGCTTTTGTACAAGAAATGAAATCAGATGATTCAAAAGAGGTTAGCTAAATCTTGCTTTGAGCTTCCAGCATCAAACTAGAAATATTAAATAATTGAATGATCAGTATTCGTCCTCAAACTGCCATAGGTTAGAATTTGTTGTTAATATGAGTAAGAATGTTCATCTAAAGGCATAAACCAAATTAATCATTCTAAAAACATATTTAGGATGCACCAGTATTGAATTATTCATGTAATATCCATGATCATATTTAGCAGTGCATGAGAACTCTGAAGAGTGATCAGCTTTTGTTTCTGAACTTTATCTTAGATTATATTATAGAGGACTGGAATTTAGTGGCTTAGTTTTAACTTTTGGATATGCCCATTTCTGCACCAAGGTTCTGGTCTCCAGAATTCTTAAACAAAATGTGTTTTGAATATAAAGCAACTCCTCAGTGGAAGATTTCTCATGGGTGTTGTAGGGGCTGAGTGGTAAGTGTACCCCAGAAGTGCCTGCTGGTGACTGGTAGAACGGTTTTGTTTTGTTTCTCTAGATCATTGACAGTATTATAGAAGAAAGTCAGAAGGCACAACAACTAGAGGATGATTCTTTAGCTTCTAGAAGAAAAGAATTGACTGTTCCAACTTCAGATGCAAATGCTTGGATTTCTGGAGCAGGTATCATTAGTGATGTCCCAGAAGTATTAGCTGCTAAAATACCATTACCAGAAGGCACTAGAGAACCAGAGTATCAGAGTACGTGTCAGGACACTGAACTGGAGTCTGGGAAGCTTTTGTTTACTTCTGAGCAAGAGGAAACTCATAAACTAACAAAAGTAACCAATGCAACTGACCATAAAATGAATGAAACTGAAGCACGAGGAGAAACATCAAAAAATGAGGACATAACAGACAAGAAAGAGGCAAATACTTTAGAAAAAGTGGCTTCAGATTTATCTACCAAAGACCTTTCCACAACAGAAGAAATGGCCCCAGCAAAGCCCCCGAGGCAGCTCAGTGTAGAACCTGACATAGTTGCAAGCACAAAGAAGCCTGTCCCAGCTCGGCCCCCACCTCCAACAAATGTTCCTCCCCCAAGACCTCCACCCCCTGCTCGGCCGGCACCACCACCACGAAAGAAGAAGAGTGAACTGGATTTTGACATGCAGAAACCTGTCTTAGAAGGCAAGTGTTCTATTTCAGTTGGGTTTAGTTATCTACATGGTTACTATTTTTGTTTTTAGTGAAGGATCATTCAGTCTTGTGATTTTAGTTTAGTTGATGTGTAAAAAATCCTTCGACAATCTTAGCTTCTTACAATGAGGTAATACCCTTTTGCATTAGAAGTGTTCCTAATTCATAGACTTTCTTGTAAACTAACACTTCCTACTAAAATAGATGCTACTGTAGCAAGGAGAAGTTGACTCATCAATACATAAACTAGAAAAAAGTTACATAGAAATGTAAGTCAAGATGTGAACTGAGGTCTCATGAAAATGGGTAGTCCTGGGTTACTAGGGTTATGACTATTAAAAAAAGAGTTAATAAAACTTAAAGGTCAAGCTGTGAAATCATGCCTGAACATCCAACTGTATATGAAATACATAATTGCAACTTAGATTTGGTGGCAGTTGATCTTTAAAAAGTATCAGAGTTGTCAGAAATGGTGTTCAAAATGTAACTCTGATGTTGGGATGCAAGTATTATGCTCTTCTTTCTCGTAAATCCCTTTTCAGTTTCTCGAGACACCTTCACAGCTGGTGGTCTTTTAACCTCAACTACAGTGACAGAGGGTGTGCCCAAAGATTCTCAGCCTTCTTTGGATTTGGCCAGTGCAACTAGTGGAGATAAAATCGTCACTGCACAGGTATTGGGAAATGGTTATAAGTTTGATAACTGTGACATTTTTCTATTACTTTAGTGTTACAGTAGAGATAATGTATCACATGTTTGCAAAATTTCAGGAAAATGGGAAAGCAGCTGATGGCCAAACAACAAATGAAGTGCTTGGACCACAAAGACCCAGGTCTAATTCTGGAAGAGAGCTCACGGATGAGGTATTAATGAACGTGGTCTTTGTAACTATGCAAAGCAATGCGCTGTGCAAACACAAGCTCATGGCATTTCAGGTCTGTTACAGCTCACACTTTGAAGGGCCGGTGACTCAGGGACCACAAAGTGCTTTAGGTGGGCAAAGCCACTGTGCCAGCACTCCTAGCAGTGTAGGTATGCAAACACTTCACAGGATTTCCATGTGAGGAACACCAGCAAACCTGGCATTTTGTCGTGTGTCTGGAAGGGGAAGGAGTCAGCAATAGAAGAATAATCTTCCTAGTGCTAGAATAGTTGTTTCAGTTAATACTTCCATTAGTCCTGATGATATCAGGCTTCTGTAAGTTTTTGTTTGTGTCCATCAGTGTATAGCTTTTTTAACCATAGCTGAAGCTATGTAAGTGTTCATGGGATGCTCCAAGTAAACCTTATCCTTTGTAGTGCTAGTTAGGTCTAAATGCTTTTTCTCTATATGTTAAGTTTGTCTTTGACTAAACCTAAATTATGGCAGAATATCTGAAAGGGAAGACTGTCATGTCTTTTAATTACATAATATGTTTGTTAGCATGAAAGGTGTCAGGCAGTGTTTGTTTCTACAGCTGCATTTTTGATTTCTGAAATTGAAGCTTGGTGATGACATCTAATTGTTCATCTGTGTATACTGGTTGATAGTGTTTGCACTAACGTGCTGATTTACAGTTTGCAAAATAAATATATAGTGAGCTACAGAATTTCCCATTAAGATAAATAGTCTGTGATTTCTGTTTTGCTCTAGGTTTTGAAGTCTAATCGAGTTCTCTTGATTTCACATTTTTTTCTATAGGAAATTCTAGCAAGTGTAATGATAAAAAACCTTGATACAGGTGAAGAAATACCCCTGAGTCTGGCAGAAGAAAAGTTGCCAACAGGCATTAATCCCCTAACTTTGCATATCATGAGGAGAACTAAAGAATATGTCAGGTATGAATCATGATGCCCTTGCTCTTGTACTTTTTGCATACATGGAGGCTGCTCTTATGCAAGTAAAGAGAGCCCCAATCCATCAGTCTGACTAATCTGATGCTAATTCCCAACCCTTGATGTGCTTGATGTTGTCATTTCTACACTGCATTAAACACAGTTTGTGTTCAAGTACTGTATGTTGTTCATGCCACCACCTCCTGTAGCTTTTTCAGTGTTTCATTTAGTAGACTTTGGTCCTCTGAAGATCTGTTGTCATCAGTATAGCTGACTACCTTGAGGTTTCCCTGCTCTTAATAGAGCTTTAGACCCTTCTAATGTGTAAAACTGAGTCTGTTTGAGAACACTGATAGAAAAAGACAATTTCTTAATGATCAGGAAATAGTGTCAGTCTAGATGTTTGTTTGAAAGGCCTATATGAATTTATATATTAGACAATATTTAGGCTTTTTGCATTGCTGTATTACCACTGAAAAGCTCACTTTTCTAGAACTGAACTCTTCTGTGTACGAACTTCTGTTTCAGAACTAACCACTGTTAGTTTATTTGACCTGTGGAAAGCAAGACATGAGAACAAAGTGACATGTTACCAGTTCCTAATAATATAATGTGTTTTGTCTGCTCTTAGATTTCAAAGCATCACAATAAGCTTAAGTTTGAAATTTGTGGATGGGAATAATATATCTTGGGCACCTAGAGAGTGTGTGCAGCTTTAGTATCAGGATGCCTAAGAACTGAAAGATCTGTTTATTAAATGAATAACATAGTGTCCATGTTTTTCTAGTGTGTTACATGGAAGAATAAAGATGGATCCTGAAATGCAGATCCTACTTTACTAATGTTTAATTCAATTTAGTTTCATTATGATTTCATATTAAACAATCAATTCTGTATTTCCTAGTAATGATGCAGCACAGTCTGATGATGAAGACAAAATGCAGACACAGCAAACCGATACTGATGGAGGGAGGTTAAAACAAAAGACGTAAGATGCTGTTTCATGGTTTTTACTTTCCCTAGAAAGAAAATGCAGGTTTTGTTTTTCTAAGCTGAAGCTTCCCATTTGACTACTGAACAAGTTACCCTTTAAGTAATCACTTTACAAGTGATACCTGATTTTACATAATCCTGTAGCTCTGCGGTGGAACTGAACATTACATGACTGCTGTCAAATTAAATGCTTATTTTAAGAAGCAGTAATGAAAAGAGATAAGATTGCATTTCAGATCAAAACTGTTGATTCATAATAGCAAAAAATGAGAATTTGCCATGGTAATGTGTTGAAAAATTGCCCTTTCTTTTTAAGTACTCAGCTGAAAAAGTTCCTTGGTAAATCTGTAAAGAAAGCAAAGCACCTTGCTGAAGAATATGGTGAACGTGCTGTAAATAAGGTCAAGAGTGTTCGAGACGAAGGTAAGTGACATTTATTTCTTTTTTTTCTTTTTAATAGGATAGTCTGTTTATATCCTTGTGCTTTTAGGAATCAAAGCTGGCAGAGGAGCATATACTGCTGCATTCTACCACTGCTCTGCAGTTGATGATATGACTTTTTAGAGTTAAAGCTTGCAGCTAAGTAGGCATTTTGAGGGTACCAGGTTGCAAGGATAAATTCTTGTAAAGTAGTAGTTGGGAGACCTTATCAGTAGTCAATATTGATATATTGACTATTCAGTTCAATACTCTAATTTTTTGTTGTGCTGTTAGAAAGCTGTTTGCATATCAAAATGTAAACTTCTGTTTTTAAAGTTACGTCAGAAGGCAGAAGTGGGGGTTGTCTTCATTACTTCAATAAATTAGATTGTTTTCTGGGCAACCAGTGGCACCATTAAAATTCTCATATAGCTTGAACTCCTGCTAGACTTCCAACTACAGCTGAGTTCTCCCCTTCTCGTTTCATCAGTATTTTTTTCAGACAGACATCTAGTACTGCAGCAAGCTGGTCTAACTACAGCCTGAGATAAGTGCCATGGAACTGCTGCTCTTCAGCATCTTGTATTGCCACTGGCTGTTGGCCACAGCTCTTTTGCAATTCTTATGCTTCATGGGCACATCACCAGGCCACTGCAGTGTGTTCAGTCAGAAGAAAGCTATAGAATAATTTTCATCACACATTAAACTGGCAGAAATCACTTAGTGCAGGATCTGCTGAATGCAAGAGCGGTGCAAAGTAAGGGACAGAACTAAAATTGGTAGCAATTCTTACTTTCAGTGTTCAGTTTTTGGATTCACTGCAGGCTAAAACTAGTGTAGATGTATTTTTATACCTTGATGCAACAGTACTCTTGTTTTGCTCCAAGATCTTAAAATTACCTATAGAAACTTGCTAATTCAAGACTAATCTGCTACCAAAAAGTCCTGGCAAAAGCTTACTAACAGATTAAATGGATGCTGCAATATGTACTGCTGAACTTGTGTCCCTCTTAGTCTTCCACACAGACCAAGATGATCCCTCTTCCAGTGATGATGAAGGGATGCCGTATACAAGACCAGTTAAGTTCAAAGCAGCTCATGGCTTCAAGGGACCTTACGATTTTGAACAAATTAAAGTTGTTCAGGATCTCAGTGGAGAGCATATGGTAGGTCTCAAATTCCATCTGTGGTTTTGCTGAATCTGTTCAGCCTGAGACTCAGTTTTTAGTTTTCATCTGCTTGGTGACCTCCAGAAATGATTGTTAGGTTTATTCTTCCTGAAGAACAGCTTCATTCTGGAAAATAATAATCTGGCAAGAAAATGAAAATTTGGCTGTTTTGACCAGATCTTCAGGGGGGGAAAAGTATGTGAATACTCGGGCATCAGGGATTCTCCAGAGCTTTCCCTTGGAGAGTTATGGCTTTGAGTGGTACTTGGTTTCTTGTTTCCTGTAATTACAAATTTAGGCTGAAAGAGGCTATTTTCCACTACCTGAACTGAGCACAAAGCAGCAAGCTTGACCTACTCAGCACCAAATAAATTAGTCCATCTATTAGAGAGCTGAACACAAGTATTGAAAGAAATACTTGATAGGTTCTGGAGGCAAAAGTAGGGAGAGGTTAATGGATTATGTGGATCAGAATGATAAGGAGGGGAGAAGCCAGGATATGATATTTGCAGAGATGCCTGTGGAGAATGAGGCAGAAAGGCTACCTGTTCATCACTGCTGGAGGTGTGCATGCTTCCCTGCAGAGTCTGGAATACACTGACCTCCCAGATTATTCTGCTGACAGCAACTGTCTGACAACTGAAGCAGTCCCACATCTTTAAGTGTTAGGCCAAGGGTAATGACTGCAACAGTCAGTGACTGGAGATTTCAAGCTTGTCATCCACAGCTGAAGTTTTCAGTCCTACTGGTAATTTATATATGTTAGTTTCCATAATGCCAATATCTGACTTTTTAAACCAACCAAAATTGGTGGAGCTTGGTGGAGTCACTTGCCTAGTAGCTGTTTATTCAACAGCAGGATGCTAACTTCAAGTGCATCTACACATACTTGCCAGTTCTACAAAATAAACAGGAGGTTCTAAGTCCCTCAGAGCCACTGGCTGGCTGTTACCAGCTGTGCCAGTTTTATATGGAGTTCTGTGGTAATGCTGACCTCCTGTAACTCCTCTCCTACAGTTCTCTGCCCTGTGGGCACTTTCTTTCAAACTGTTTTTGCATGTGTGTTGCACAGGCCACCAATCTCAACAATTACTCACCGGAATATCTGAAAACAATTTATTTTACTTGTGGTATCTTGTGTATGTCCTAAATCTTCTCAGTTGACATTATAGGAAAGGCTTTTTGGTATGGAAAAAAAGCACTTTATGTAACTTAAACAGTCATCCCTTTATATTGACAGGGTGCTGTGTGGACAATGAAGTTTTCTCACTGTGGTCGATTACTGGCATCTGCAGGACAGGACAACGTAGTGAGAATATGGGTTTTGAAGAATGCTTTTGACTATTTCAATAACATGCGTATGAAGTACAACACGGAAGGTATCTCTCTCGGCATCACTCTAAAACACCACAAATTCTAGTTATTTGGGAACTTAATGTTGACCACAGTGTTTCTGTCTGTGTTCCAGGCCGTGTCTCTCCCTCCCCATCTCAAGAGAGTCTGAATTCTTCCAAGTCTGACACCGATGCAGGGGTGGGTACATGAGGTATTGGGAGGGGATAGAGCTGGGGGTGTCACATTGTTCTGTAATGCCAGATCTTCATTGTTGCTTTATCCAAACACACATTAAGGAGCTCTTGGGTGGTGTCCTTGAGGCAGAAACTGCCATATCAGTAGACATCTTCAGTCAAATACTGTTAATCCCGTGTGTATGAGTTGCAAGAAGGAAAGTCTGTCACTGAACTTGATGCATTTCAAAGTCTGCATAGCTGTGCTGTGGCCTCCTGCCAGAGGAGATGGCTGAGTGAGAAGTTAAGGGGGAAAGACCTACACTGTTGGAAATTTTCCTGTCTTAGTGTTTTATCTCTGAGCATTACTTGTGGTTAAAATCTGACTCAATGATGTCTTTTCCAAGGAAGGCCAAACTAAACAGTGGGATGCTCAAAAGCAGAATAAAACCTGACACATTTAGATTTTTCACATAACTGTAGAATAAATGGAACATGACTAATGAAAAGCACTCAGAACTAGTAGAGTTTTCACATACTGTAGTAAACCTTGCCATTAAAATTAATGTATTTAAGGTGGGTTTTTTTCTGGTTTTGGTTTCCAGTAGTGTAATTGTGGTATCACAAAATCAGGGTTTAAGTGA
This sequence comes from Oxyruncus cristatus, assembly GCA_013399855.1. Lineage (NCBI taxonomy): Eukaryota > Metazoa > Chordata > Aves > Passeriformes > Cotingidae > Oxyruncus > Oxyruncus cristatus. The sequence goes on along the minus strand of VXAY01007089.1, from coordinate 3,516,622 downwards.
AGATCTTACCAGTAGCATTATTTAGTGTGCATTGCTTTGGTTGAGGGGGGAAGCTGGGAAGCCATCAATCCTTCTTTAACTCAGGTAAGTGAGTAGGCTTGGCTAGCCACACACATCAGGGATGCTGTTTTGAGGCCTGGTGGTTTTTGTTTTGGGTTTGCTCTTTTGTTTCTGGAGAGGTTTTGTATAGGAACTTCTAGGGTTTTTTTTTTGTTTTGGTTTGGGGTTTTTTTTGTGGTTTTTTTGGGGGGGGGGGGTTGGGGTTTTTTGTGTGGTTTTTTTTGGTTTTTTTTACTTTGTACCTTTTATTCTGAAATGGTTTCTTACTAGGAAGTTATTATTCTTTATATGCACTACAAACATGGAAACTTGAACTCAGTTTATATTCTGAAGCGGAATGCAGTTTTCAAGGTTGATGTACTCTGTTCCAAAAGCTTGACTTTGGATGTTTGCTTCAGTTGTTCACTTAAGTTGTTCACTTCTTAATTTTGCAATGTCAGGGTGATGTTTCACAACCCATTGTACTTGAAATTTGCTTTGGTTGTTTATTAATGCAGTATTGTTTATTTTAAAGTAGTAAGAGTTGTTAGTTATTGTTCATTTTTCCAGCTAATATTTGGTAATGTTTCTGTACATTTCTCTGATAGATTTGCAGTGGAGTTGATGAAGACCCAGATGATAAAAATGCCCCGTTTCGTCAACGGCCATTTTGCAAATACAAAGGCCATACAGCAGATCTTCTTGATCTTTCCTGGTCTAAAGTAAGGCACTTCAATACAGTCTACACAGTTCTCCTGTGTTTTCCTTATTTTCCCTTGTCAGTTGCCATTGGAACCATCCATTTAAACAACACGAAACAGTCACTGATGTTAAGAGAAAAGTTTTGTAAAGGCAACACATATTCCAGCTGAAATAGTTGGAATAAAATGAGCAACCTTCCTGGGCTTGTCTGGTTAAAAGTTATCTTAAAAACTATCAAGCTAGTAACAATTACAGTTGTGTACTCAATAGTGAAGGTAAATTGTTTAGAGTGGGAGGACTTTCCATTGCGCTGTGTGGTTTCTCTTTCATGATGTTACTGCCTGCCTTGTCCTCGATGTGTTTCCCTGGTTTTATGCAAAGTGTGCATGTTCTGAAGTTGCTGAATATATACATGTATCTTAAAATGAGAGAATTACTTTGTGCTTAACTTCACATAAAACTTATTCACTTAATTTTCCACATGGCAATGGAGTTATAAGGACACAGACTGGAAGAAGGATCTCTGAATACTTTAACTACAGTCCAAGTATCCATTTTCATTGAGATTCTTCCAGAAAATTTTCGGTGACCGAGGGTCAATGTACTGGTCTTCAGGAAAGCACCAATGAGTAATGATAATTTGGATAAACCTTTTAATTGGGAAGGATTAAATGTTGAGTTTCATGGCATAGAGAAATTGATAAGGCTTTACCAGTCAGATCGCTTCCGTATTTTCAGTTACTTTTGTGTCTGTTAATAACCATGGAATTCTCTTGTTTCACAGAATTACTTCTTGCTTTCTTCTTCTATGGATAAAACTGTCCGATTATGGCACATATCAAGAAGAGAGTGTCTTTGCTGTTTTCAGCATATAGACTTTGTCACTGCTATAGCTTTCCATCCAAGGGTGAGTGTAACTGCCCTCTTACTTCTAGAGAGGCAGAATTTAAAATTATAACAGTCCTCTCCCTGTATTTTCAAATTTTAAAAGGTATAATTGAATAATAGAGTTTGTTTAAAAAAAAAAAGGATAATATTTCAGAACTATGTATTCATCTTCACTGAACTTCACCAAAAGTGTCCATGTGGTTTAACTGGTTGTAGATGTGATGTGGAAAGTGAATTGTCTGTTTGCTGTAATATCACAGCTGGTGTAGTTTAGAGTGACTTTGTGAAAAATTAGAATTTCCAGTGAGGGATGTTGCAATGAAATATTGGTAGAATAATGAAATGGAACAGATTGTCCAGAGACCACAGAATACTTGAGGGTGTTTAAATCTTGACAGAGCTGTTTGGAAATGGGGTGGGAAGGTTTTAAGGAAGTCAAGGGACATACTCATAGCACAAGCAGAGATTAAACATGTGTGTCATCTCAGGATGACAGGTACTTCTTAAGTGGTTCATTGGATGGAAAACTCCGACTCTGGAACATTCCTGACAAAAAAGTGGCATTATGGAATGAAGTAGATGGGCAGACAAAATTGATTACAGCGGCCAACTTCTGTCAGAATGGCAAATACGCAGTGATAGGCACCTACGATGGGAGATGCATCTTCTATGACACAGAGGTAAAAGCTTTTTGAGCCTGTGTTTCTGGTGGGGTTTTTTGATGTTAAATAACAAACAGATTTAGAAGTCATGGTTTTTTAAATATCAAGAAACATACCTATTAGAGCTTGAAGCAAACTTAAGTTTTGACACCACTGTGTCTAATCAGGAAGTGCTTTAATACCTTTTCAGCACTTGAAGTACCACACACAAATACACGTGCGTTCTACCAGAGGTCGAAATAGAGTTGGAAGAAAAATTACTGGCATTGAACCCTTGCCTGGAGAAAATAAGGTACTGTCTTTCAGTGCACCTTTGGCTCAGTACTGAAGTCTGATATTTAATGCTTAGTAAGTTTTAACACTACTAAGATGAGCTCTACTGTTTGCTGATTTAGACTATAAATAGTAGTAGAATAGAATATATGTATTTTTAATGACATTATGCTCTGGTTAGTGTACAGGTGAGAAAATGCTTACAGATGGCTTTCAGTGAAAACCTCATTGGCAAAAATAACCGCTCTCAAATTTAATACTCATTTCAAAATGTATTTCACACAGAAGCTGAAAAAATGCTGAAAGCTCAGAAGCTGTTACCCAAACAAGTGTACTTGATTCTCCCGAATCAGTCCTCTTGTTTCAGTCTAAACCCAAGTCTTATGTTGCAAAAGGGTCAAATTCTCCCCAGGCAAAGAACATGCTGTTGAATAGTAAAGTCACAGTCTAAAGCTGGAGAGTGTCTCACTTGTATATGAAATTTCAGGGGTGATGTGGGGTTAACAGCTGGCTCTATTAGAATAGCAGATCACCAGCTGTTACACCCTGTATCCCACAGTGAAACAGAAATTACTTAATTTCAAAGACATGCAGAAGATTCAGGAGTCAATAGTTCCTATGGGTTTCCATCAGATGCTCTGAGTTGTAACTATATAATAAATCAGAGCTTAGTGTGAACTCTTGAAAATAAATAGGAAGTTCTGTAATCTGATGGTTTTCCAAGAGTTGTCACAACTTTGTTGCATAAAGGATTAGATAAGTAGGGGTCAGTATTTGTCTATTACTCTGCTGCACCCTTTTCCTAGTGTCATCTTGAGACTTCTGGCTAACCTGCAGTCTGCTTCTAAGGTTCCATAGAAGGGCTAATCAGCTGAGTGCCCTTACGCGTTTTGAGAACCTTTTTTGTTCCTTGTAAGTGCTTCCAAGCTTCTGACTTGAAGAATGTGAAAAGGAAGCAACCTCACATCAACCAAGAAAAGCCCAGTTTGTTTATATAGCAAATAATGGCCTCTGGTCTGTGCTTCATAATTGATTGAAATTTACCTCATCTGCTCTGCTATATTATTGTGGAATGTATTCCAAAACATCCTCTGCAAATGGGGGTGAGTGTTCTTTGGGCCCACATCTTACTTCAGTAAAGAGCAGCTGTTCAGACCCGTCAGGCTGATCTTGACAGTGAAGTTGTTCTGTCTGTTGACAGAAGGTGAGAGAGAAAAATGCCATTGTCCTGAATCTTATTCTACTTCTTTTGGCCTATGCTTTGTCTATGACACTTCTTTAACCAAAAGAACTGCAATATTGACTGTTGGAATTAACTTTGCTGCTCTTTTTTGGGCATGCTAATTGTTTTCACTTCTAAATGTATTAATTTCTTTTCTAGATACTAGTGACATCAAATGATTCCAGAATCAGGTTGTATGACCTACGAGATCTGTCTCTGTCTATGAAGTACAAAGGTTATGTCAACAGCAGCAGCCAAATCAAAGCCAGCTTTAGGTAAGACAGGATTTTAACAACGCAGTTTTCGCATTTGGGAAATGCTGTGACTGATGTACAGAGGCTTTTGTTTAAATAATCTACTTTGGTATGAAACTGAGCCTCTCAAATGTCAGTTGGCTTGGAATACAAAGGTAGCTAAAGGCTCTGGTCAAGAGTGATGAAGCTGCCTGTGAGCTGGGAGCTTCTGTGAGTGAGTGAATCCTGTTGAACAGGATAATGTGTGTCCATTAATATTGCTGCAAGTGCAGGAACTGTGCTAGAACTGCTGGGGCTGGAACTTTGCATCTTTTCTCTCCTGCATGGTAAATAGGTTTTATTTCCTTAATTTGTCAGGTATTGTTGTCAAGTGTGTGTTGGTCACCCAGCTGTAAAAAGTAAATACCTCATTTGTGCAAATACTGGATTTGCAGTGCTGCCTGTCAGTGTGCATTATACAGTCATCTGGTTACAATCTTGTTGAATGCTTTTCATCTTCCACCTCTATGGACTTTTGTAGCCTGTGTTTGTATTGCAAACAATTCCTGTTACACAGGCTCAGATGTTCACGCAGGTTCCAGGCTCAAACAGATGAAAATTACACTTAAAGATGATGCCATTTTGTCGTTGCTGAGTATAGCTGTTAGACCCACCCTCCTCTGTCAGAAGCTGCAGCAGAACTATCCATGAGAACCAGTTCTCTTCCAGAAGGAGAGCATCGGGAAACTTGCACACATAGTCATTTAGGGGCTGTGTGTTTTTTTGAGCTGTGGTCACTAAAACAAAGGATCAGTTTGAATTGTGAACTCAACCTGAATGCACTTGTAAAGCTGCAAGTCATCTGCAGAGCTACTGTAATGGATGCTTGAACAGCTAAGAAAAGTAATGTTTTTCCTCCTCTGAATTTTTAGCCATGACTTTACCTACATTGTAAGTGGTTCAGAAGATAAATATGTCTATATTTGGAGTACGTACCACGACCTGAGCAAGTTTACATCGGTAAGAAGAGACCGAAATGACTTCTGGGAAGGCATTAAAGGTAAAAACCAGCTTTTGATCTTTGTTTTATCGAAGTTTATATGATTTGCAAATTGAAACATTGTTTTATTTGCTAAGCATTTAGTGTGAACAAGTTCTTAGCAAGAGGCGTTGTAATTGGTGGACTGTCAGAAATCGTTGTTCACAGGAGTCTCTCTTTGGATGCATGATTGGGATGGCAAGAGGCAGAGTAGCTTAGAGTTTGTCCAGCCTCAGTAAGAGTTTCTGAATGAATGTAATATTTGCTGGCAAAACTTGATTGTAGAAGTGTAGAAGTCAAAATAATTATCAACCCTTAAATCCTTTTTGAAAAAGTGACTTAGAAAATAAATGCAAGTTTTTTCTCTTTTGTGGTAGGATAAAAAAAAAAGGGAAAAAAAAAAGGCAGCTCTTTTGTCTCCACCACACTCACCCAGTTTTTGGGAAATGTGGGGCCATCTTTATATCAAATGTGCTTTGTACTTCTTGCTAGTTAGTTTTGGGCATTTACAGCAGCTTCTGAGATCCCCACACTTATAGAACAATGACAGTTGCTCCTTGAATGCTGAGCTTACCACATGCCAGTGGCCCCGAGATTCTTGGGTGTTTACCAGAACTTCTGCCTGTTATTCTTGTAAAATTAACAATTCCTTGAAACAAGGTAATCAAAATTGGACTGTCTTTCTGCAGCGCACAATGCAGTCGTCACCTCTGCGATTTTTGCTCCAAATCCTGGTTTGATGGTGTCACTGGAAACTTCTGAAAAGCAAGAAGCTGAAAGTAAGGGAGAAGATTCTGAGATGTCAGACACTATACCCTCTGGTACGTGTTTAAGATGAGCTCTGCAACTGATGCATTCTTGAAACCTGAGAGAATGTGTGGTGAGGGGCAGAGCTGTTGCCCTGTGTACTTTAGGATGATTCATTTTACACTGGAGCTGTTAGGAGGTAGAGCTCTATCAAAAATCAATAAAAACGTTCCTTTCCTAGAAATGCAGATGTTTCTTAAAGTACTGACTAGATAACAGGAATATGATAGAGAAAGAAGGATATCACAGTGATATTTTATATTTTAATAACAGCTTGATTTTTATCTATCTTTTTAATGAACTAATAGTTTATTCTCTTTCCTGTCCAGGAGCTCTGAAGACAGATCACACAGAAGTGCTTTTGTCAGCTGACTTTACTGGAGCAATTAAAGTCTTCATTAACAAAAAGAAATATGTATCTTAGTTGTTTTGCAACTGACAGCATAAAGCTATGGTACTGTGGGATTAAAATTCCATAAATAATGCAGGCAAAAGCAAAGTATCTAATATAATAATGTTACAGGCTGATTTATTGTTAAATCTTTATTTTAAGGCTACTCAAATATTGGATCCTTGGAAAGCAGTGTGCCTGTTAACACCTGGGCTTGTAGGACAGAAAGGAATGTGTAAGAATAATCCTGCCAAACATTGGACTCTCAACTTTCTACAGACAGTTGTTTTGCAACGGAGTTGTGAAACTGCACAGGTTTCTGCACGAAAATGTACTCACATGTGTGTGCCTTTTGGCTACATGCACGAAGTGGAACATCCATCAAAAGGATTTTAGTGGTGCTTGTGGCCACTAGATGTCAGGAATGGGGATGGGAAAGGAAAGCTGGAAAAATGCTGAATAATCTAGTCAGGTCTTTGCACAAAATTCCATTTGAGAAAGATCTTGAATTTGTAGTAGCTATTGTTCAGAATTTTAAGTTATGCAAGTTTTTGGTGGGTCAGCAACCATGTGTAAATGTTTTTATAAATTTCTCAACTTCAGGACGTGAAAATTTTTTTGTTGTCTCTTAATTGTTGTGGACTTTGGATTCCTTTCTTATATATAATTTTTTGCACACTGGAGCACAATACTTGTGTAAAGAATTCTCTCATTCCTTGTTCACGGGCACCAGGATATATTCACCTTCCAGATGAAATTAAGCTGCATTAGAAAGTTCTTATATTTTACAACTATGTAAAATAAACTGTTTACATTTTTTTAAGCATTGTAGCTTAAAGTTTTAAGTTCTTCTCGTTTGTTTAGTGCCACTGAATTTTGAAAGTCTTTGTAAATATTCATATAAAACACCTATGAAGTAACATTCTGGGCATCATAACCCATGAAATGTTATTGATGGTCAAATGTTTCAGAGAACAGATGTATCATTAAACATGGTCACACACTTGGAAATTGTTGCTTCTTTCCCATTTTGATTTATTAATTTGCATTTTGTTTAAGTAGTTGTGACCTGTTTTGAGGTCATTGATCGTGCATGAAGTTACTACCTTCCGAGTTCTACTTTTCCTGGTCTTGTTACAGCTGTTTTTCAGAAGTAATGGGGAATGGAGCACTGCAACTGGATATTAAGCAGAATTAAGAGTGGTTATGTGGTAGTTTAGGATGAGGAGGAGACTTCAAAAGTGTGTACAGAATCCTCTCCCTCCCATTAGTGTGAGAAGGGAGACATGGAAAGGGAAGAAATGAGTCTCACTCTTTTAATTCTTTCCTACTCAGGTAAACTTGACTATGACTTTGTGTAGAACTGTCTTAGACAAGAAAGGCAGTTGCAAGGGGTTTATCATCAGACAAAATAAATACAAAAATGGTACACACTATGTAAAATTATCTTCAGTTGACACACAGGTAAGTTTGATGCAGAGCTGAAAATACCTGCATGGATGAGACAAGCTAAACTTTCCAAAGGTTTTTTTGTTGCTTTGAGCTCCACTGAATTGACAGAAGTGAGGAGGTGGCACAAGAAGACATTTGGTTTGTGACTCCATCTGTAACAGATGCAATATATGTGTAGAAGGTTGTAATTGACTGTGATTCCTATGAGCTGATCCCAGATGCTTCCAGAGTTTGCTTAGATGTTCTACATATTCTGATTAACACCAGTTAAGAAGCTGCTTTGTGCAGTACAAACACCATCACCTTGCTTCCAGGAATTAATTACCTTAATTCCAGTGTCTTGGCACGTATGGCCTTCCTGCCTCTGGAACGAGAAGTCCAGTCTGGAAGAAGAGGCACATGGGCTTAGCACTAGGGTTTTTTGGATATGCCTATTTAGGCATGCTGCTGTTCCATTCCTGCTTTTCCCATATTATAGTTAAAATTAGTAATTGCAAAAATTAGTAATGAGTAACAGGAGGAGGGAGCACTTATTAGCTGGTAAGAAATGCACAGAAGAGGATGGGTCCAAGCCCAGCTTTCAGAGTGACTGAAGACCTGGCTCCTGCCAACCTGCAGTGTTTAGCATTTGGGATTAAGTGGGCTTCAGAAGGGATTCCTGCAACATTAATGGCCTGCATTTTGGCAGGTTGTTTTACACGTTCTGTGCAAACAGTCTCCTCTGTGACCTCTTAATGATCTGAATAGTCTGGGGTTTTTTTAAAGATGTAAACATGAAGACATAAGTTGAAATGTAGTTTTGCATTGTAGCTGCCAGAAGCTCCATTAAGTTGTGTTGGACCTGTCAAGTACTAAGGTGATCATAAAAAGAGGTTATTGTTTTCATGATCCAGGCAGTAAACAAAGGTGATCTTGAGGAAGATGTTTGATTTCCATTTCTCTTGATATTTAGCTTTTTATCACTCACAGTTCCTAGTATTCTCAATGCTTTTTCCCCACTGAACTGTGCTGCACATTTTTAATGGTTCAGAAACCAGTGCCTCTTTCCCTCTCCTTCCAAGAAGTTGCGTCAGTTAAGTGCTATTCCAGTCTGAGTGGTGCTGTGTCCAGTCTAAGCTTGTCCACTGCTGGGTCTGAGGGCTCGTCTGGTACCTTACACAGCTGTGTTCTGCTTTTGTGTAGAGCTTCCAGCTTCTCCTTGCAGGTAAATGTTGAATTGCAGGTAAATGTCAGTTAGTCTGCTGAGCCTGTTTGGTTCAGTCACTGTACCTCAGGTAGTGCCGCTGCAGTGATGTTCTCGGAGCACAAGCGAAGCATGGGTGGAGATCTGCTGAAATAAAACACTTTCCTTTGTGCTGAAAGCTTCCTCTTTTTTTCTTTTTTCTTTTTTTTTTTTTTTAAAGGGCCTACTTAACAAGTTCTGTTAAAGAGCAAAAGGTCAACATCCTGTAATCAAAATCCTGCTTCCAGAAAGTGATTGAGAATTCCCAGGAGGCAAAATGAGGAATTGCCATTGTAGAGGAACCTCGGTGCAGGAGGTGTCTGAATTAACCCAGTCACTTCCCAAGAATCAATAAAATGAGCTGACTGGAGTGTCATAGATCTTCAGCACCTCATTTCTGCTGTGGCTGGCTCCTGGCAGCTGGTTCTGGCAGCGAGGGGCTGTGGGTGGAAACAAAGCTGTGTCTCTGCTACCTTTGTCTCTTCCAGTGCTGGGCACCAAGCCCAGTGCACGTGCAGAGGGACAAAAACAGCAGTTCAAGTAGATGAATAATGCTAAAATTTGATCTTTAAATGCTGCTCGTTTTTGCAAGTTTGAAAGGGCAGGGAGTCTTTGTTTCTTTTGGTTGGTGAGATTTTTGTTTTGTTTTTTTTTTTTTTTTAACTGAAAGCAATGCTGAACTCGGCCACTGGCATGATGATAACACTTGAATATGGGAGCATTAGCTGTAGACATGGCAGAATCGATTTATCGGTCACAGAAAGCCTCTGTGTCCTTTTTTTGCCTGTCATTAGCAACGTGCTGAACACAGGTTCAGGAAAATGTTGGAAAATGGTCACTTTTCAAATGATCCAGAATGAACCTGTGAGTGTGAGGAATGCTAAGCTGCCGTCTTCTCAGGCAAACTTGCCTGCTGATTCTGGCTGGAATATTGTCAATGCAGATTTATTTGTATTTTGTCCATGTCTGTTTTCTATGTTCTTTCTCTAGTTACGTATAGTATGGATATGTTGTTTGTCTGAGAACTGCTTATAAGCACATTGCTTCATTTTGGTGAATGTGGGAGCAAACTGGAAGGCTGTAGGGAACTGTTGATTAGTTATGAGGACAGGGTACTGGAGTCGTGATTCTGGGTTCTTTATGCTAATGCCTGTAGCTGCTACTTTTGTTTTCCTAGTATTTTGCTAATAGTGTTGGTCTCCTGCCAAGATGTAGCGGAGGCCTTCCAGTTCACGTGGTTAGAAACTGGTCATTTTTCCCCTGTATGTGCTTTAGTGACAGTGCTTCAGGCTTCTGTGTGGAACTGTGCTCAGACTGTAATGTTAAGCAAATGGAGCACGAAAAATGAGTGAAGCCAAGTGCTACACACAGAACAACACACACAAGGCCATTCAGAAAGGGCCATGAGTACTCGCTTAAGCCTGTGGGTAAATTTGTCTTTAACTGCAGTAAGTGATGAGCATATGCTTAGAGCTGTGCCAGTAATTTGTTCTTCCAATAACCGTAACTCCTTTGATTTTTAGAGGGTTCATGAATAAATTTAAACCTGTCCTTTAGTACCCTCCTGAATAAAGGCTGATATTATATCATGGTGATTAAGAGAACAGCTTGTTAGAGAATCACGTGTTACTCAATGTCCTCTGGAGCTCTAGTCCAATCCCTGCTGCTCACCCAGGTCAGAGCAAGTTGCACAGGGCTTTTAGTGTCTCCAGGGATGGATACTCCATAGTTTCCCTAGGTAACCTGTCCCATTTGACCAGCCTCACAGTGTTTTCTCACGACTTGCATTCTTTTTCCACTTACTTCTTCTGGTTGTATATCTCAATGTCCCAATGTCATTTTAGTCTTACTGGGATTTGCTTAGGTCAGTTTGTGTCTATGGTCTTCAACAGACTCTGTTTTTATGGAACTGACTGCTTTGTTTTGCTGTCTGAAAACAGATACTCAAGAGCAGTAACACTATTACAAAATTTTGAAAAGGTGAGAGATTATTTTATTGGCCTGATTTAAGTGCAGTACTTGACTCTGTAGAGCGTATTGTGAAATAGATTTATTTGGGCGATGGTGATCCCCTCATATTGTTTGCCAGTTGGCCTCACATGTCTATATACACAAGGAAACAAACATCAGGGAGGTTTTACCACTTTTTTTTTTCCTGCCTTTTCACAGACTTGTCCTGCCTGAAAAATGCCTGGGCTGAGACCAGGCAGCAATGGCATTCTGACCTCAAGGGGGATGTCCAGCAGCAGCGTGTATCCTACTCTTAATTGCTGCATTCTTTGTCCGAGCTAGAGACATGCTCATGGGAGCTGTGTGAGATCTTAGTAATCCTCTCGTGTATGGCAGTTACTGTAAGTGATCTTTAAAGCCTTCAAGCAGAGGAAGATAAATAGGGGAGTGCTCAAAAGCTGGCTTTTGCTTCATTACACAGCATAGCTCTACTGCTTAAACCAAACCCAGTGCTTTCCTACTGTCACTCCCATCTGCTTTGGTGTGATCCAGGGTGCAGGAGAGAGGGGCAACAGCTCAGGGGTCTCATCAGTGAGCGGTGCTGGGTTCCCCAGTACAGAGAGACAAGGAGAGAGTCCAGCAAAAGGCTACTGGGATGATGAAGAGCTTGGAGCATCTGACACAAGGGGAGAGCCTGAGAGAGCTGGGGTTGTTCAGCCTGGAGAAGAGACAGCTTAGGGGGATCTTACCTATGGGTATAAATTCCTGATGGGGTAAAGAAGACTGATACAGACTTCTTGGTGGTATCCTGTGGAAGCACAAGAGGCAGCGGGCACAAATGAAATATAGGAAATTCATTTGTTTAAATAAACATTTAAAAAGTGTTGGGTGTTTTGTTTTTTTCTGTCAGAGTGGTCAAACACTAGAACAGACCCAAACATCTGTCCCTTGAAGTGTTCCCAATTTAACAAAGTTGTTCTTGCACCAGGGAAAGTGTGTCTTTGCCACGCCGTGCTCCCTAGGATTAGTGATGGAGCCTGCACGGGCAGTGAGACAGTCGAGGCAGTGTTGTTGCTGCTCTGTGTGACCCCGTTGGTGACGTGCTGGTGCAGCAGCTTTGCGGTAGCTGTCGGCTCTCTCCTTTTCTGCAGAGAGTCCAGTGGGTTCCCGCAGCCCTCACCCACGATCCAGGGTGAGTCAGCAGAGGGCAGCCCTTCAACGCCAGGACTTGGAAGCCCGGGGCTAAGGACCAGTTTCCTTTCGCACAGCTGGAGCATCCCCCCTTCAGAGGCCGGAGGAGCCAACAAGTGGCTGCTGACTGACGGTCCCCTTGGCACCTCTAGCGGTGGGTGACGCTCAGCCTCGGACAGGACAAGTGGCACAGAGGGAAGAGCAGCTGTAGCTGTGGGGTCCAACCAGCTGCTCTTGCCGTGCCCAGTGTGTGCTGGTGGCACACCTGGGTGTCCCCTGAGCACACCAGGAGCGCTGGCTGGCGGCCTGTGCATTTGAGGAGCTACCCAAGCACATCATTTTTCCTTCCTTTTGGCAACGAGGCACGAGCTGCACATAAAGCATTGCGTAAGGAGTTCTTCACATGTGGACCTGGGGCAGTCTGCATCTTGGCTTTGCTGTCAAGAGAGGTAAGTGTATAGATGTCATTAATAAGGCTACTTTTTGGTGTCTGTGGTTTTTTTTTAATTTTGAAGTATTCAAAATACATTAAAATATCACAGCTGTATCTCAGAAAGAATTTTGAAGCTGGGAAACAGAAGATGTTAGTGGTATTTATAATCCTCTCCCTGCCCAGCAAAAAAGCACATCTGGATCTGGGTTACTGAGTCCTGCAGTTCCCTGCAGGAATGCAGGACCCTCTCCAATGCAGTAAAGCACTTGGTTAATCACCTGCTTAAGGCTGATCACATAGGTAGGTGTTTTTCTGGGACAGGCCATCTGCAAGTGATTAAAAGGCCCACAGATAACCAGTGAAGGCAGTGAAAAATGGGATTATTGGCTAATAATATTAAGTGCCTTTTATCTTGGATGGCTTGTGAGAAATTAAATCCTAAACCTGCCACTAACCCTTCAGCACCTTTGGGAGGTTTGCAGAGATGGTCCTGGAGTCCCCTGTATATGGTTCCAGACCTTCTATCTGTGTGAGTTTCACTGAGAGATGTAAAAAACCAAAAAAGATATTTTTCCTTGATGCATCCTCTGTGCTATAGCGCTTCTGGTAAGTGGAAAGGATTCCACTATCAGTCTCATACAGTGTCCTCTGCAAACTTTCTTCTCCAACAGTCGGTGCTGCCCAGCAGATCTGGGGAGGAGGCGACAGAAGAGCTGTTTCAGCCAGGTTGACTGTAAGAGGATATGACTCTTTCCAGTGCATATCCTCACTGAGCACTACAAGCTGGTGCTGCTGCTCACCCTCTGATCAGTCAGGGAGGTGTGGGATCAAAATGACATCGGGGACCTCAAGGCTGTAGTCTCAATGAATGAGGTGGAAATGTGAGCACGATTGAGTCTGAGAGTTCCCCATGGGAGGCTGAGTTCAAGAAAATTTGGTCATCTGAGGCAGTGTAACTCCTCAGCACCTCCAGAATGCCCCGTGTGTTCTTGGCTGCCTTTCTTATGCTGATAAACTATTACTGGCCTTTCTTCCTTGTAAAAAAGGAGATGAAAACTACAATCCTTGAAACTTCGGGCTTGTCTGTCACAGCAGTGCTCTGGCTGCTGTCGTGCTGCCTTAACACTCCTTGTGCTTGAGACTCTTATTCTGATGTTTCTGATGTTCCCAAGGGGGAGTCACAGCTTTCTGCAAGTTGTTTTCATGTGACCTGTCCTTCCCATTGCTTCTATTTTCCTTTTGTTTTCATGCTTTGCTTCAAAAAAAACAGCCTCACTGTTCACTGGTCTTCCCTGGCTGCGGAGCTCAGTCGAGTAGGATGCTGATGGGCAGCTGATCAGATGCAGCCCCTTGCTGGCACCAAACCAAGCTTGTAATCTTCGTAGGAACCCTTTGCTTCTGACTGGATAAAAACAGGGGTGGGTGCTTTAGGGAGGATTTTATTTCTTGTCAAGTGACTTGTCACGGCTCTCTTCTCCTCAGCCCCTGGGCAAACACTCTGGTTCTCGGAGCTGTTCCTAAATGTCCAGAAATGGCTCTGCCAAAAGTCATTGGTGCTCTGCTGGCTTGTGCTCTCCTGCAGTGCCCAGCCAGCTCTGAGGAGCCACAGGGGCCAGGGGTTCTCCCCAGCAGCCAGGATAAACAGGGCTACCCCATTCTGTGACAAACATCGTGTTACCTGTCCTCCTTAGGCCAGGTGAATGAGAGCTAACAATTTTATTTGCCAGTTCATTGCAGTGCAGTCTGTGGAGCTGTGTACTGTGATGATCTGAAGTGGCCTGGTAAAATCTCTCCAAGAAAGATCACGGGTGTGGGGATAGGGAAGTGAACCTCCGCCCGCTGCTGCTGGAATTGTGCGTCACAAAGGTTTTTGCTTGTTAACTTAGGTTTGGAAAAGCTTTGTGAAAATGCAGATTCTCCAGCTCACCAACTCTTCCCCCCCCCCGTCCCTCATTTCATAGATATTTGATAATTAACAATAAACTTTGAGTTTTGTTTTGCCTCTGGTGTAAGAAATCAGAGCTATGTTTCATACAAAATGGTGTCTGCTGCCCCTTCAGTGAACTGCTAAAAAGCAGAACAATAACTGGCTTGCATGCTTTAGAAGTCACAAATAACATTTTGAATGGCTTGGATCATAATAGCTGTATTCATTACCCCCTACAGATTGGCTCTCATAATCAAAACAATTTCTCTATATGTTGGGTGACTTACAGCGTGCTTATAATTCCAGTGAGATCCTTGTAGATAGTATTTAATCAGCCATATGGTACAATGTGTGTAAATTCCTCAAGCATATGACTATATGGCAACTCTATTCAATTCAGCGTCTTGCTGTGAAGATACAACACAATAAAATAAGTAAAAAAAAAAAATTATAAGGCTTTAATCTTCAAAACAAAGGATCAGTGCCTCCCTGTAATTTCAAAATCACCATCCTTAAAAGCAGTGTACAATGACAAAGTAATGGGGACTAGGAATTAAGTCCTAAGGAACCTTCTTTTAAATCCTTACTTCTTGCTTTTGCAGCTGGGCAGGCACAGGAGATTGTGGCCTCTATAATCAAAGCACTTTCTTGTAGCAAACCCTATAGGTTGGAGATTTTCTGGTTTAATCCCTGATGGCAACTCAGCCCCAGCTGTTCCAGCCCTTCCCCCCAGTGGGATGGGGGTGGGAGAAGTGGAAGGGTAAAAGTGATGAAACTCATGGGTTGAAATAAAGACAGTTCAATAGGTAAAGCAAAAGCCCCACACAGAGGCAAAGCAAAACAAGGAATTAATTCATCACTTCCCATGGGCAGGCAAGTGTTCAGCCATCCCTAGGAAAGGGGTGACTTAGGAAGCCACTCTGAAAGTCCCCACTTCCTCCTTCTGCCCCAGCTTTATACCAGGAATATGATGCCATGTGGTCTAGGATATCCCTTGGGTCAACTGGGGTCAGCTGTTCTGGCTGTGTCCTCTCCCAATTCCTTATTGCACTGGTGGGCTGGAGCGAGGAGCAGAAAAGCCCTTGACTGTGTAAGGACTGCTCGGCAGTAATGAAAACATCCTAATTATCAACACAGCCCCACACCAACTACCGTGGAGAAAATTAACTCTATCCCAGCCGCAACCAGAATAGAGATGCTCAGTAAAAGGATCTTGCCCTGGATCCAGCTTAGCCTTGAAGGAACAGCCGCTAGAGCAGGGACACACCTTAGGCAGAGCCGCACGGAACCCAGCGGCCCAAACGGACCCGTGTCCCATTCGGCACCGCCCCTCCGCGGGGTGTTGTTCTCCGTGTCCAGCCACTCCAGCCGAGGGCTGCTGCGCTCGGGTGAGCCCCGACACCTGTGCCCTTGCCTGGGCAAACCGGTGCTGCGTCCGCGGAGCCCCAGCGGGGAGCATCCCCTCCGCTGAGCGGGGCACGGCGCGGCCGTGCCGGGCCGAGGCACCGCCCCAGCCCGGGGCTGTCCGTGTGCCGGGGGTCCGCGGAGGGGACAACGGCCCGGGGGCACCTGCGGCGGGGACAAAGCGGGGCCGGGCGGGGCGGGGCGAGCAGGGACCCTCCCGG
>VXAY01007089.1:3405347-3500248 GCA_013399855.1 Oxyruncus cristatus | reverse complement strand
GCGGGGCAGGGTTTGGGAAGCGCTGGGCGAGAGATGGGCGGGCGCGACTGGGCGAGGCAGGGGATGGAGAAGGGATCCCTCTTTGGGATCCTCTCCGTGTGTTTGTGCCGTGCCATCCCACCTGCCGTCACCGCGCCCCTTAGCACCGCTCAGAGCTGAGAGGAGCGCAGGGAAGCGGCACTTCATCCACCTGGCGTGAGTTAGTGCCTGGGTGGTGGGAGCAAGAATTAATGGGAATCTGTCGGTGCAGGGCACTGAGCAAACAAGCAACAGAGCCCACCTTGCACAGGGTGCAGGCAGCGTGAAACTGGCACATAGATAGGGCAGGACTGAAGGGCATGGCCTGGCAAGGTGAGAGAGAGGCACGGGCATTGGCGTAAGCCGGGAGCCCGCAATATCCCGGGAATCGCGCTCGAATGTCTGGGGTGAAAGTCACGTGCGTTATCAGATGGGTTTCATCTCCGCATGTGGGATGCTGCAGCAGGTTGTCTTTGTTGTGCTCACAGCTGTGCAAACGTTAGCGCTGTGCCCTGGGAGGATGCCGGGGTCAGCTCACAGCTTCCCGGGGCTTTGTTGGATGGATTGCACTGGTGCTCATTGAATTACTCTAGCGTGTAATCAACTTTGACCTTGACTCTGATGGAAGGAAGGTTAGTCAATGAGATATGCAAAAAGTACAAGTTCGGGGAATAATTCCTATTAATTCTCTACTGTTAGATTAAATGGCATGTGCCGTTAAACAGATTGAGGGGTTTGAACAAATCTTTTAAAACCATAGTTTTCTTGAAAATTTACAGATTTCTAAAGCTGAAAAAAAGCCATGGTCATAATCCAGTCTGACTTCCTAGTGCTAGTTTTCCTTCCAATGTGCAGTTGTTCAGGGATCCTTACAGGATCCCATGTGATTTGCTTTCCCTCTTTCATCAACAATACACAGAGACAAATGTTTTGTACAAGCTGATGGAACCTCTGATTAAAAATGAAATTGTGTGTATAGGACCAGAAGAGCTTTGGTATCCTATAGGGAAGTGGTTACTTGGCACCTGTGCCAGGAAGCTCAGGAAGGGAAGGTGTGAGTGGGACTGTCAGAAAGGGAAGGGATGGGTGGGACTGCAGATGAAGATAAATAAAACCTTGACAGGAACCCAAAGAAGCTGTCAGAGTCCAGCATCCATCAGCAGCTGCTCTCTTTCTGATCCTCTGTAGGGTTTCATTGCCCACACTGTCCCTGCCAGCTTCTCTCTCTTTCTGGCAGGCAAATCCCCAGAGCTGCTGTGCTGCCTGGTGTGTTGGCAGCCAAGTGCCAGAGGAGGATGAGGGCAGGTGTCTCTGATCCCTAGGTCTTGGCAGACTTTCCTGCTTCTGGCAGTTCAATAGCAATGGATAAATCCCAGCACTTCTGCATCACTAGGAAGAGCTGTAAGACACTGCAGTGATCAAGGAGTGGGGAAGGAGGTGGCACAAGCTTATAGGACTGTCTCAGGTGGCATATTTGCCACCCTCAGTAATTAAGGATAAGGTTCATGCTTTTAAGGTTATTCCAAGAAAAAAGTGGTTCCTCTCCATCTGTTAGTGCATTGTCCTGTGAGGAAGGGATGTCTGTGCACTGGTGTGCTGGCTGTTGGGAGGGTGCAGAGAGGATCTTGGGAAATGATGGTGGGGAGTGGTGGAGAGAGGGGGAGACTGAAAGGTTGTAGTCTCTGATCCTGCTCCCAAGGTGAGGCTCAGTCTTGGTGCTAATGGTGTACATCCCTTACCCATCTGCCCCCTCCTTGCCATGGGCAGTGTGGGGGAGATCGAAGGGCCCAGCATCAGGAGTGTGCCACAGTGGTCCCAGCTGTGCCTCACCCTGGGGCAGTGCTGAGCTCACCAATGGTCCATGGATATATGGGGAGCAGGGGCTGGTGCTTGGTAACTGGGTGGAGCAGGCTGGTACCATGTGGTCCTGTGTGTCCCCGAGCTGGGACTTTCTGAAGCAGACTGGAGTTGCACTAGAGATTTTGCCTGGCAGGATCCCATCCCTTTCCTGCAGCCTGGACACAGCAGGTCAATAAAAAGTCAATAAAAGCGTGTGAGTAGTTTAATGCTCTTGAGGCCCTGGGGGACACCCTGCCTGTCCCTCTGTGATCCTGTCAGGTGCCTTGTCTGTCTGCCTGCCTTGGGGCAATCTAGCTGAAAGCGTGGGGATCTGTAGTGGTGAGAATGGATGAGCTGAAGGAATGGGGAGCAGAGCTAATGCTGCAGGTACCAGAGCACACACCTTCATCCACAGGAGGAGTGGGCACTATAAGGTTTTTTTAATGTGTTGGTTGAGCTCAACATTTTGGGCATTCAGGGCACTCCTTGAGACAAGGGACTGTCTGGATTAAGAAGACATTTGTAGTCAGTGAATGAAGTACTCATAAATGAAAACATCTCAGTGAAGAGAGCTTTTAACATCATGGAAGTGGTCAGCCTGTGCAGAGCCACAATTTGTGCATTAAAGGAGATGCATCTCCAGCCAGGAGCACCATGCTCCTGCATGGCCAGCCTGAGCCACTGTGATGTCTGCTACACTGCATTTCCAAAAGTGCTGCCCGGCAGGTGCAGTGAAGCCCATGTCGTGTTATTCCTGTTCCTGGTTTTCCATTTTAGTGGAAAACTAAAATGCTCCCCATATGTGCAAGGGGAGTATTTATACTTCTCTTTGGTTTGCAGGGCTGGACTGAAGTTGGTGGGAGTTTAGTTGTTGACTTTGGCAGGGCTTTGCTCCTTTGTGCTTGTGAAAGGGGAGCGCTGGATATGGGGGTGGCTGGAAATCAGCAGCGAGGGGATGTTGTCCCTTTCCAAGGTGTCCTGGAGTACCTGTGTCCACCCACTGCCCTTTGGACCAGCTGCTAGGATGCAGTCAGAGCTGTTCTTGCCATGGTCTAAACAGAGCTGTAACCTGGAGCTGTAGCAATGAAAGTAAGCACAGGCTGTGTCCGGGAGCTGGGAAGCGGTCTAGGTCCTGTGGGAAGCATGGGGAAGGATGAAGCACAGTTCACTTGGGGCTCTTGTTCCCTCTTACTCTGCTGCTGTTTCCAGTGTCCCGACTGTCATTCTGGCCTTGCATGACGTTCACAGACGCTGTGTAGGGAAGGTCTGGACTCGGAAGAAAGAGTTCAGTGGGAATCCCTTGAAAGCAGGCACAGCCCTGCAGAGCAGCGTCGGGAGTGCCTGGGGTGCCGCAGGCAGCCGGGGTGTGTGGGAACCCGGTTCTCTCCGTGCGCTTTTCTTCGCAAAGCTGCAGGGCAGATTGTATCAATTTCGGCTTTGAATGCTCCCTGATGTGCGCTACTGATTACAGCCGGGGATGGAGTTTTGGGAGACTAATTGACAAACAAGGACACTGTTTAAACAAACAAATTTAGTGAAAGCATTAGTTGGCAGGCGGGATAATTGACTTGCTAGAAGATAAAGGAAAATTTTAAGATTAGGTTAAAGAAAGGAGCAGTCAAAGCCCAAGTGTGAAAACTTAAACCATTCCTAACCAAGAGATTACCTGCAATTTAAGCTTTGGGGCAATAGTACAATACTGTGTTAGAAGTGCAACATCAGAGCTGAAGTGCTGATGATACCTGGGAGAGGCACCTGGGCTAGGGCTTAAGGAGAGCATCCAGGGATCTTTGGCAGTAGAGGGACATGGGTGATTTTGGCTCAGACCTTCAGTGCAATCTCCCTCCTCCCATGCTCTCCACACTGAGGATGTTGCTGAGTAATAATGGGAAGTTGAGCAGCAGCTCAGAGAACCCTGCTCCGAGTCACTGGCTGATGTGGGACCTGAGCAGTCAGAGAGCTCAGACATTTGCCAGCAGGATTCAGGTGTGTGGTTCTCATTCTGATGGAGGTGCCTGTGCACCTCTCCTTCACTCCATGAAATGCAGTGGGGCATCGAGGAGTTGAGCCGTTTAAGAGCACACGTATGTGAATGAGATCTCGAGTCTTGTGGCACTGACAGGACAATAGCAAAGGCTCTTCTTTCTGCCTCAGGATCCAGATTGGCTGCACATGGTCACTTGCTTCTGTGTGGATGTAAGGCCAAAACTGAGACAGTCTCCCTGTGCCTCCCCTCTCTCTTTGGGAGTGATGTTCAGCAGTGGCTCAGCCCCCGCAAGGACAGAGCTGTGTCTCAAGCCAGTTGCCAGTTTTCCAGAGGTGTCATTCTCTGTGTCGTGACAGAGAAATAAAATGTGTGGGAGACACAAGATCAGAGCAAGAAGCACTTGACAAAACCCAGATGATGCATTTTCCCACAGTGCTGCCAAACCCACTCATCTGGTGGCAATTTTAAGTCTCGCACAATTGCTCTGATTTTCTTTAGATCATTTCTATACAGATTAACTGAAGATGCATTTACTTCTTTGCCATAGAGATTTACAAAGGGTGAAGAGCCAGAGCATCTTATCTGAGAAGGAGCAGCTGCAAAGGATTTGCCCACACTGAGTGTCAGCCAGCCCAGTGGAGCATCTCCAGGCACCCCAGGGCACAGATTGGTGGCACCCAGGCACACTCAGCTCTTGGCCACACCTCTGCCAGCACGGGAACTCCCAGCAATTGCCGTGTGGGAGAGCCCCTGTTTGCAAACAATTGCATCGATCCTTGCCATTGTATCCAAAGCGAACGTCTGCTCTCTGTTACGTGGCGCTGTGGGATGTGCTCCCTGAAACCTCACCGTGAGACGGTGGGCAGCGTGCCAGGAGGAGATGGGTTTTGTTTGATCCTGGCTGGGCTGGGCTCGGCTCATATGGGTGGCTCAGTTTCAGTCAGTTACAAAAAGGAGATAAAAAGCGCCTTAATGGTGATACTAAGAAGGTTTTGACTGGAGGCAAAAAGGCATTTTGTTCTTTCCGTGTTTTTTTTTTTTCCAACCTAAACCATATTATTAGTGTCTCAATTTATGCTCATGCCGAGGAAATCAGCTTTCTGCATACAGTCCTCTTTTAATAAGCTAAATTCACTTTGATCAATGTGAAGCCTGTTTATATGCAGCGTTTGTAGTGATCTTGGCGCTCAAGAGAGACACGGAATATATGCATGTTCCCCCCGGGGGTTGTCAACATGCTGTGTTTGCACAATTTACATAGAAAAAGAGACATATATGAGGCATGGGAGGAAACTCTGCCCCTGTGTAAGGAGTGGGAGCTTTGCAGTTGGTTCAGCTGGGGCAGGATTTGCCTGCTGTGGCCGGGTGCCTCCAGAGCCGGCCCCCACAGCTCGCTGGGGTGGCTTCTGTGGAAGTGTTCGCAGAGAGAATGTTGGTCACAGGAGCTTATTCAAGAAAAGACTTAAACGCATTCTTGAAATTAATCACATGCTTTCCTGACTTGGGGCTCGTGTGCTGTAAGGGGCTGGATTTAGCCCAGTGCTGGCTGAGTGCCGTGGCACGGCCCTGGGCAACGCGTGCCAGGGAAGTGGCCAGGTTTGCTCCTGGCTGAGCACACACACCACTTGTGGAGTGGATGAAGGGCATGGGTTGATGGAGAAGAGCAAGGCTCCAAGTGACATCTGCAGCTACCTGTGGCCAGATCTCTGGCATGTCTCCTACTGATACCCAGTCGAGCAAGAGATGGGGCAATCCCTTGCTCCCCCATGAACACCTGTGTGGTGAGGAATGGCTGCCATAGGATGAGCTGCAGTCAGTATGTTCCATTTCTTGAGGTTTTTGGAGTTGATGACAAGCTTTTGATGGACACTAAATCTTACCCTTCCTAAGGTTTCATTTAAATGCGTGTGTCTTCCCACCCATTATAGGAAAAGCAGGAGGAGGAGAACAAAGCATCCAGGCCTTTCATGTGTGTACCTCTTATCACATTTTGTTAGCTGGGTTTTAGCTCTTGCTGGGCAAGGCTGAGAGTGGTTTGCTGTGTGCCGAGGACAGTATCATGAAAATGCAGGTGTCCCTGCACTGACAGCATCTGCCCCGACCCACCACCATCAATGCAGTGAAACGCCTGGAACAGATGGTTGGTGGTGGTGCCTGCAGCTGATGCCAGCAGTGCAGTGGGGATTTGGTGCACTCAGAATCCAGTGAGAGGGATCTGGGCTTTGTTTCAG
Organism: Oxyruncus cristatus; assembly: GCA_013399855.1. Classification (NCBI taxonomy): domain Eukaryota; kingdom Metazoa; phylum Chordata; class Aves; order Passeriformes; family Cotingidae; genus Oxyruncus; species Oxyruncus cristatus. Next base: position 3,494,173 of record VXAY01007089.1, on the reverse strand, counting down.
CCTCTTCTGGTATCTGGAGATATGTGCAGATATCTCCCCCAGGACCACGAGCATTTGAACCAGGACTACCTGCTGTAGTGTATAGTGTAACGGCCTTTTCTGTATGCAGCCGGGTGGCTCTTTCATCATTTCACTTAGCCCTTTGCATGCTGATTTATTATATCTAATGATGCGAAATTGCACAAAGCTCTTGACATTTCTGTGGCCTGAGAATGCAAGTCACGGTCACACACAGCAGCTGAACAGCAGCCAGGCGTGGGGCACACGTGTGCTTCAGCATCCCCGGTTAATTGGCCTCCTCACTCCTGCTTTGTCCAAGGAAGAAAAGAGTAGTTTCATATACCTTTGTGACCACTACTGTCATCTTTAAAAAGCTGGAATATGTTTCCCTGCCACCAACTCTTTCCATCTCTTTCACTCCCTTAAAAAGTACAAATCAAAGCTCTCCCTTTGCTGGCTCCTCTTTCCTTCAACACAGCCCTCACTTATCTTTACAGTTTTTCCCTGCCTCCTGCTGCTTCTCTAATGGGGTCAGGGCTGCTTGTTCCTGACCCCTTTCTCACCCCTCTCTCCTTTCTTGCTGAAATGCAGTTTCTTCTCTCCCTATTAATATCTCCTGTCACAGGGCTGTCCCTGGGGAGTGGTTCCTTCTGGAAGGCGACCCTGTGTGTTTTGGTCCACAGTGCTCCCCATTCCCTCATCCTGCTCCTGGCTCCGTGCTGGGTGACATCCCCTCTGCAACCTGGTCCCTCTGTCCCCACAGTGAGGACACTGCATGGGTGCAGCCAGAAAAATCTCCCCCGTGCAGTATTAGGACCTGGTGATGTCAGAGTGCCAGCCAGAAAGGGATGGAGGGGCACAGGGACATGTGAGAGGCTTGGCAGGAGCTGGGTTTGTGACAGGGGCAGGCAGAAGAGATATATGGTTGGGTGAGGAAAAGGAAGTCTCCGTCTCTTGGAGGGAGATGATGGCACTGGCTGGGGAGGGCTGAGTGCCTGCAAAGCTGGTGTTCAGGGAGGCAAACCCAGCTGCCAACAGTCCAGCACAACTTTCCTGGAGCCCTATGGGGGGCAGTTTGGGGCTCCAGGAAAGTTGTGCTGGACTCAGCCAGGTTTTCCTCACAATTCTGCCTTTCCCTCTGTGCCTGGGGAGCCCTGAGCACTCCCTTGTCCTGTTGCATGATGCTGGAGCTTATATGGATGTCTGTATCTGGGGGAAACGTTGAGGCGTTTCTGCTGACAGCAGCATTTTGCCTATGGGTGGGTTGAAGCCTCACAGAGCCCGTCCACAGCCCCTCCTGCATTCGCTGGGGAGGACAGAGTTTAACTCTGCAGCTGCTGCAGCTGTTTGCACCTATATCCAATCCCTGCAGCCAGAAAATGGGGCACAGATGAGGCTGAGGCAAACAACTTCCTGAGCCGCTTAAACCACCACTGACATCTTTGGGTTTGACTGCGTTGCTGGGGTGTTTGCTGTGTCGCTGAGGCAACCCAAAAACTATCTTGTGACTTCCTGCTCCGTTTTTTCCCCAGTGTTGCTCTGTGGGCTTGAACAAGTCTCTTCACCCCGTCCCAGCTCGGTGAGGAGTGTTCTTCCTCCTCGCCTTCGGGCAGCAGCTGCGCAGTTGGCATGGCCCCATGTGCAAGCGGTTTCTCAGTGAAAAACAAGAGTTTAAGACAGACAGGAAAGGGAGGGGTTCTGCTTATGTGCCATTAATTGCTTTAAGATGTTCTGAAGCTGGCTATTCTGGAACTGGATGCTAAATATAAAACTGATACTACATAAATAAATGATGAAACACAAGTGACATCTGAAAAGCACTTTGGGATGTTCCAGTTAAGAATTTAAATAAATAACATGTATTGTTGTCGTTGTAATGACTGTTTTCCTTTTTTAGCATGCCTGTGCTTACAGAATGTTTTGAGGAGTCCTATCTGGCAGAACTTCAGCTGTCCCATAGAAACCAGTACCCTTTTGCCAGTTTCTATCAACGCTATTATTTTTGGAGGAGAAAATCAAAGCTGTGACGTGTTTTCACGTCTCATGCGCTGCGGCAGATGCTCAGCTGGATGCAGGTGCAGTTTGGCGGACATAGAGCTGCTCTGATTCCTCCCTCTTCTCCTCGAGGAGACGGGCTGGATGTGTGCCAGGATGTACCTGTGCAGGCAGGGACTCACAGGACTTCAGCTGCTGTGCCTGGAGACACTGTAGGGGTCTGTACTGAGCTGCCACTGGTGTGTCACACAGAAGCACTCGAGAGATCCTGAGGAAGGTCGAGCACGGGGGTATAGGGTACTGAAAGCCATCTCAGATGCTTGTCCTAAACCACTGCCCTGTGCAAGAACAGTGCTGGATCACCTCAAATGTGTGCTCATGCCAGAGATGGGCCTTGCCCCCAGCTACCAACAGGGCTTTTCTGCTGACTCTGCACTTGTTCAAGGCACCATTTTTCAGAGGTGATGTGTGAAGGTGAAGTGCAGGTGGGCTGGAGTGGCAGCACTGCCTTCTAAGCTGAGCCACTCGCAATTGGGCTGTGAACTCTCAGTGTTTCATTGCAATACAGCTGCTTTCTGTTTCCTTTGCTTAAGTGATTATGCAAGAATCTCAAGCTTTCAGGAAAAAAAAAATGTTCTTGGCCCTTGTGGCTGCAGAACTCAGCTTCAAAATGGGATCTGCTTAAGGCTGTGGAGTCCACTTCTGAGTAACTGGAAGGGAAATGAAAAGTCATATGCTGATTATTCTGACTTCCTGTAATTTCTAAGCCAATCTGAAGACACTTCAAGGGCTGAATTTGTTTTATTTGATAGGGCTAATAATGACAAGTAAATGTTTGCCTGTCTACAGTGACATCAACTGTTCATTCAAGCCTTCTCCAAGCTGGTGTCTCACACTGATGCTGCGCCACTCTCGGAGACAGTGCTGATAACTGCAGGCACTTTGTCACTAGAGAATTGGGCATCACACTGAAAAAGGAGACATCCAGGTTGCCAGAACGCAGTCTGCCATTTGCAGAGCTAAAATGAGGTTCTGCTGCCACCCAGGACCATTCGTGCAGGAGGGGAGAGGTGTGGGTTGATTTGCGCAGAACTTGAGCGGGGTGGAGGGAAGCGGAGGAGAGGGGGCTGGCTTTTGCTCCATGCTTTTGGATGGAAAGAGTGAGTCATTTCCACTGCAAGTGTTTGCTTGCAGGGTGCCAGGACTGTGCACCCATCCTCCCCTTCCAGGCCACATGGCTTTTTATTTCTCTGAGAGCTCCTGTCAGACACAGCCTGTCTCCATGTAATGCAGAGCAGGGAAAGAGTGGGGTACAGCAGCCTTGTGCTGCTGGCACTGCATTTAGAGCTGGAACGTGGCACAGACTGGCACATAACTCCTATATGGAGATTGGGAGCATGGGGTCTCTCACCCAGACCCCTGTCTCATGAGACCTTTGGAAATGATGCCCTTGCAGCTGTGTCTCCTGCTGTCCAGCTGCTGGGGTTCCTCTGCCACATGTGCCCATTTCTGGGTGTAAAAGAAACAAAGTGAGCCCTGAAGTTTGCTCTGGGGGTGCTGAGGACCAGGCAAGGGAGAGTCTGCTTTCCTGGGCCACAGCTGGTGAAGCATTTGTTTCCAGAGTAGGATGAGTACTGCAAGGAAAGAAGGAGGTGCTGAGGTACCCTGCTGAAGGCATCACCTAACAACTGCTGGGGAGCCCACACTGCCTGAGGGAGGATCTGTTTGCTGCAGGGTGGGGAAAGCCCTTGGAGGCCTGGCATGCCATTGATCTGCTTCTGTTTGTTGGTCCAGCCTGTGCAAGTCTGTGTCCTGCTTTCCTCTTGCTGCTCAGGGCCACAAAACATCCATGTGCATCCATGTGCTGTGAACATCCTTGCAAGTTAGTTCTGCTGGCTTCGCTCTGGGATGCAGGACCTGTGTGAGCAGGGAGTGGGGTGCAGCACAGGCTGCCCTGCAGCAGGAGTGCCTGTGGGGCAGCTGGGGCCTGGCACTGGCACATTGGAGCTGTCAGGAGCTGTTTCAGAGGCTGCTCACGTGTTGTCCATGGAGGGCTGTGCAGAGCATTGCCCTGAGCTATGTTGGCACCTGATCACTCCCTGTCAGGCCCCTTCTCCTCACCTTTTCCCTTCCTGATTACCCATGGGGCTCCTCTCCTGTCTGCAGCACACACCTTCTCCACCATCCCCTCTTGGTCTCTGTGACTCCATCGCCTGCCTCTCCCAGCTGCACAGCCCCAGCCTTCACACAAGTCTTGCTTCCCATGATGTGGCCCCTGCACAGCTTCATCCCCAGGTGGGCAAAACCCACATTCCCCATCCCACCCACCCCTGTACCACCTTGGATCAGCTCCTGACATCCTTCTTTCTCCCTGCTTCCCCTGCTCCTCCTCCTTCTGGTGAGGTTTCCCTCCCTTGCCATTTCACAAGATGCTCCGTGTGTTTGCATGCCCACCTTCCAGTCCGTCCCTCTTCCCTGTCCCAAGTGCAGATGCTTCCCCTGTGGCCTCTCAGTGTTTTGGTGTCTTCAGCACAGCCAGGATTCCTGTCTGGACATTCCTTTTGTCTTTTTAAACTTCCTTCTCTCTGGCCAGTGTAAAAATAGTTTTGGCCTGCTCATACCTAGCTTTATCAACTGTTTTTCATCCTTGTGGTTTTGCCGTGTCCCATCTCTGCGCATCTGCTACATCCAGCCGCGTGCTGGGTTTGCAGCAGGCTCATGGACACAAGCTCCCCATCACCTGCTGAGAGCTGCCTCATTGCCTCCCTGCTGATTTCTTCCCAAAATGTGGCTTTGCTGAGAAGCCCACAAACCTCTTGGCAGCAGCAAGGCTGCGTCGTGTTGCGACTGCTGCCATATGTGCTGACTCACACTGTCTCCCTGCTTGCCCTTCCTTCCCTGATGTCTGTTTCCATCTCCTCCCCTTCTCCTGTGCATTTTAATGCAAAGTTTTTGGTGCACAGGCTTTATTCTGACTTTGCACAGGGTTATGGTGGTTCCAGGTGCTGGGTGGCCAAACCCGGGTTTTGCCACTTTTCATTGTTCTTTCTTATGCCCAGGATCCCAGAATGATAAAATTATCTGTGAGCCTCAAATTTTGTAGATGAAGCTCCATAGCCTTCCTGCAAGCCTGAGTGAGAGTTCTGTAAATGGGATCAGATGGCAGTGCAGGAATTGGAGGTGGAAAAAGTGTACAGTCACAAATGTGATATTAAAAAAAAAAAAAAGAGGAAAACTCTTAAAGGTCACACAATATGAGTTTGCCCTGACCTGATCTCTAAATCCATGGCTGTGGAAGAGCTTTTCTATGGATAGAAATTGCTCAATTCCATATGCCCATACAGTTTGCCAAGTGAATTTGCTCAGTTCCCAGGCAACACTTAAATTCTCCCATGTACTGTAAGGTTTCACAAGCAAAATAAGAAAACAGGGAGTTCTGTCTCCTGTTTTTGAGGTATCCTCACATCTCCAGATTGCACATTGCAGTGGGAAGTGGTCCCCAAGGCTGTTGCCTGTCTCAGAAGTGATGTGACTGTTATAAGTATGTCCAAAGTGTAGTTGTACACTTCCATTTCCCCGCCCTCTTTAGCTTTTAATTCCCCATATTGACTTTTCCTCTTGTGGGGATTTGTTTTAAAATTTGGGCTTTGCCCGTCTTTCCATGTAAGTGCACTACAGGTTTGCAAGAGGTGAGGCAGCAAATAGGCTGTCGAATGGTTGCTAAAATTTGGGGAACAGTTGTGCACTCGGAGACAACACATGTACGTGTATTTATGTGTACGTATATTTACGTGTACGTGCGGCCCGTGCTATTTCCTCTTCTCTCTTCAGCTACTCTGAAGAACCAGCACTGTTAATATTCATCTCAGTTGTCTCTCTGGCTGCTTTGGAGTGTGGATGCGCACACTGGGTAGGGCTTCGTTTCTGAGGTTGTGAGAAAACACCATGTGTCGGGTGCCACCGAACCCGCAAGTTTTTCAGTGGGAGGTGGGAGGAAGCGCTGCAGGGCCGCGTGAGTGTTTGTGCTGGCCGTTAGTGCCATGAGAAGTGAAAGTCGAGCCTGGTGCAGCTCTTGGGCTGGGCTTCCTCTGTGCAACAGATAACGTGTGCTGGCAGCCACCGCAGGGCTTGTGTCACTGCAAAGTGACCATCAGATGGGTTACAGTGGAGCCAAACCAGCTGGGTTTGCCATTTTCCTCTCTGGATATTGCTTTAAGTGAGAGCCAGACTGAAAGGAGTGAAAATACAAAAGCTTTCTCCTAGTTTTCCTTTGGCTGCTGTTTTAAAAAAAAAACAACCATCTTTCTTTCGCTCTCTGAACGTTCACATCAGCTGGCTTATACCTGTTGTAATTCTGGGAGAAAAGGACCTCAGAAAAACATGGATCATATAAGAAAGTGGCATGTTTGTATGGTATTCAAATGCAGAACACTGGAAGACAGGTGGCTACTGTTTTTCAGGCAGTAAAAGTTTAAAATAGAAATGTTGTTTCCTATACTTCCCCACATGAACATGCCCAGCTGTCATCATGAGCCTTTGTTTATACAGCAAATATGAGGAATTTTATAGGCTTTGCAAATGGATACAGAAAGGTGACAATTCAGTCTGATTTCTGAAGTTTCCCTCTCTTTGTTAATGGGCAGTTCCCTTTGCTAAACTCTTCCTTTGCTGTCTCTGGTCGTTTCTGTCTGGAGGGTTTTGGGATCGGTCTGTCAGAGGGCAGCAGGGCAAGCAGGACACTGAGGACAGGGACCTCGCTGGGGGTGTGCCTTGTGCCAGGCTCCTTGTGCTCGTGCTTGACCAAAGGCAGAGCCTTGCGTTGGTGTTTGTGGGCATGTTTCTGTTGAAGTCATTTCATTGAATTTCCTGTTAAAATGCCAGCCAAGTTGCTTGCGGTGGGGAGTCAATACTCCAATAGACAGGCTGTTGTTCTGCCTGTGCTGCTGTCCAAGTGCAGCCCTGTGACCCAGCATGGAAGGGGTCTCCAGCACGGCAGATGATCCTCTTCCATGTGCTCCACACGGCCCCGTGTTGGTGTGTTGGGCTCGAACCAGTGGGTTTTTAAAGGGAGGCTTACGTGGGAAGGTGCACTGCTCTCCTGTTATCCTTGTTTAAAATCATGTTTATGTTTTATGTGAGGCATTTCCCATAGGTCTTGGTTTTTACCCCAGCACAGTGGGCTGTGGTGCTTTGGGCTGGAACTGCTGCTGGGTGTGCTCGGATGCTGCATCCACAGGAACCACAGGAGAGAGCAGCTCCAACCTGCCAGTGCTGCTGTTCCACAGGAGGTCAGAGGAGCCTGAGGAGCATCACAGTGCCTGCCCTGCCTGAATATCTGCTGTGTGTGTGCCAGAGAGCACAGGATGCCTTTGAGAGCGCTGCACGTTTTCTCCTGCAGAAATGGATTGATTTTGTTGCTGGAATGGCAGCATTTCTTTGTACTTTGGTGTTGGCTTCCCCTGTGGAGGATTTTGTGGTTTCTAAGACTCTAATTACTTTAGTGTAATAGTTTTTCCTCTGCTTTCATAATGACTTTGGTGGGTGCCATCTGCTGTTGTGACAGCACTGGGCAGCACGGTCTGAGCCCGGGTTGTTAGGAGGTGTGTGCTTCAACCAAGCTCTTCAGGAAAACTATTTTGAAATCTGATTTTCAGCATTTAAAGCTTTCACTCCAGGCCTGCTGGACCAAAAGGCAAAAAGTATTTGGGATGGCTCCCTCCTTACTGCACAGGTCTGTTTGCAGGGACAGGAGCATGCCTGGCCCCGCTGGGCAAGCCTGCACAGTTCAGGATGGATGGAGGAGTTTGTTTCCTGGCAGGACACAGGCCACATCCTTCCATGAGCAGCATCTTTGCTAAGAAACAGCTTGACCTGCATCTTTTGGCTTCTCTTTAGAGACATTGCTATGGTTCCTGTTGTGGCCTGTGACAGACTGGGTGTTGTGCTGGGTGTGTGACACTGAGCTGCAGGTGATGGGGGGCTGCTGTGTGCTGAGACGGGGAATCAGCACCCCTTGGGTAGGGAGAGCTTTAGGGACCGTGTTTCTAACAGTTATTAAGTTCACAAGACTGGAACTCACTGTAGTGAGTTTTAAGGATTTATTTTTTTATCTGGTGGTGGGCGGTGCTGTATGGGTTTTGGAACCTCTCATGTGAGGATGTGGGATCCTTTTCAGTCCTTATCCTTTAGTTGTCATTGAGTCCCAGGAGGATGATGGCCAGGACTTTGTCTTGCTGGTGTCAAAGCTAGAAAAGAAATGTTATTCAAAGCCCCAGCTTTTAAAAAGAACATCTTTAGGAACACAGTCCTAGTTCCAGGACCATGTTGCAAAATAAAAAAGGACTAAAAATACTGTGTGATCAGAAGGCCTGAATTCAGTGTACCCAAAGCCACAGCACTGTGGAAGGCTCTTAGAGGGAACCTTATGTACTGTTACAGCTGCTGCAGGGAGTGAGTTGAGAGGGAAGCTGATGTGAGTGCTCAGGGTCACAGCACTGCTTTAACCTGTTGATGCTGCTGAGTTTTGCCAGGATTGCTGCAGTGATCAGCAGCAAGAGAGGTAAATTTGAGAGGTCAGCACAGGGTGTATGGACTCCATGGGGTCCTGCCTGGTCTTGTGGGGAAGACGAACCTTGGGGACGCCTGGCCCCAGACTTTCAAATAGATGTCCTGTTATTTCACATTAATTTGCAAAGCTTGGCAAACTTTCAGAAGTGCATTGTGCATTAAGACCAGTGTTTCAGATGATTAACCAAATACAATTAAGCATTTAATGAGCATGAGACTAACTGAGAGTAAATGAGTTCCTTTTCTCTGTCTACCTCTTGGGTTTTTCAGACTCCTCTTTTTCAGATAGGCTTTTTCTTTTCTTTTTAAATTCCCGTGCAGCTCAGGTCTTGGATGCAGGAGTAAGAAGTGCTCTGTGTGCAGTGTGGCTGGCAGCATTTGCCACCCCATTCCCAAATCCCCCACGGCTGAGGGAGCGGGCAGCAGTCCCTGGATGCTCTGGCACTGAGCGTGGGCTCTCTGCCGACGGACCTTTGTCTTTCTCACGGGTAATCTGAGGCGTGTGAGGTTCTTTTCAGGACTGTGCAAGCAGCAAAGCAAAATTTTCAGAGAGCAATTAAAGGGAACTTTGTTTCAGGTGTCTAAGCTAATCCACGCTGGATTCCTATGGCATGGAAAAAAGAAATTTTGAATGCAAAACTGCCTGAGGCAGGAGGTTTAATTTCCCCAGCCAAGAGTAGAAGCTTCTTTGTGGAAGGTGAGGGCTGGTCTCTTCTCCCAGGTAACAAACAACAGGACAAGAGGAAACAGCCTTAAGTTGTGCCAGGGGATGTTTAGATTTGATATTAGGAAAAATTTCTTCACTGAAAGGGTGGTCAAGCATTGGAACAGGCAACCCAGGGAAGTGGTAGAACCGCCATACCTGGAAGTGTTCAAAAAATGTGCAGATGTGGCACCTGGGGACGTGATTTAGTGGTGGACCTGGCAGTGCTGGGTTATTGGTTGGACTCAGCAACCTTAGAGGTCTCTCCCAGCCTTAATGATTCTATGACAGCCAGCAGCAGGACAGAGCAGGTGCTCAGTGGAAGGCTGTGCAGAAATTGCTCTGCCTGGAGGCTCACACGGGACGCAGGCATCCTTTACGTTAGTAAAACTGGCCTTAATTGTACGTTGGCTCTGTGCTGTCCCCCCTCAGAGAGATGCTGGGATGTCACTCTGCTGCTGGGATGCAGTGGTGGGAAACACAGCTTGAAAGGTACCTGCCTTGCGTTTCTGAAGTGCTGGGGGGAAAAGCTTTCATTTTGGTTTTGCTTTTTGGAATTATTAAAAGCACCAGTCGTGCACCTGGGACAGAGGAATAGCCTCTGCTCAGTGGGGCTGGTTCTTTGGGTGAGAGAAGCTAGAGGCAACCTTTGCTGCTCCAGCCCAATGGACTGTTCAGGTTTGCTGCAGACCCTGGATTTTTATTCTCTTTTTAGCATGTACCAGATATGACAGAAATGGAAAGAATTTTTTTCCTACAATTCTTGGGGGGTTTTTTTAAATTTTTTTTAAAGATGCTGGTACATGGGAAGATATCACCATACAAAGATTTTCTGCAACATTTCAGGAAAAGATTAAAACAAGATTAAAATATGACTATCCCCAAATAGCTCCTGCCTGGGGCCATTACCCTCTCATGTGACAACTGCCTCCCCAAAGTCCCAGCACCAGCTTCACTTCAACGCAGGAGATGCTCAGTTGTCATTAAAGCAAAACCCTGGGTCACATTTGCTGCAAAGGCCTTGAAAACATTCATTACTGCATCCCAGAGCCTGAGGAGCCAAAGGCACAGGAGAGAAACCTCTGACTAGAAATGCTTTTGGAAGAGCAACCTTGATTTCTTGGCTTATCTCACACGTCACAGAAGATATTGAGTTGTTTGTACTCCCGGTGGTGTGGCTGTTTAGATGTGATGTTAGACGATGCTGAGCCTTTTGTCCTCATTTTGGGCTCATTTTTTTAAGCTGCACGTTGTGCTGAATCAGCAAGAGACCTTGTGTTGGTCTTGTCTTTAGCTCTGCTCTGTGTGAACAGTTCATCCCAGCAAAGCCATTCAACTGGCAGGTAAAGTTTGCTGCCTGTGGGGAAGCATCCAGTGTTTCTCCTACGAGGGTGGAGAGCCCAGACATGCCATTCTGCAAGGATGTCACCTCCAGAGGCACGTGGCATCACACGCTGCTGGAAGGGGTTTCATAAGCGCTGTCTGTGGCAGAGCCAGGCACCAGGATTTTGGTCAAGATTCAAAGCAAGGCAGAGCTCATGTGTCAAAATTTGCTTCCTGTTTTCTTGTGATCATTCAGGTCACAAACAGCCAAACTATGCAGAGTCATGGTTTGGCTTTCGGTGTGATGTTTGATTTTTTTCACAGTGCAGTGCTGGGGGCCTGACTCTTGCTCATGACATCTGAAGTCAGTCAGGGCAGCTGAGGTGGCACTTGCCTACTTCAGAAGTCGTGGTTTTTTTCATTTTTTTAAGTTTCATTTTTTGGACTTGTAACACATATAAAATTAGTGTAATAATGAATGTAATGGAGCTCTCCTCGTAGATTTCCTTGTGACTCCTGGGATTTTGGAGAGGTTCCTCTTGCTTCCCAGAAATGTGAGTGAGAACAATACTAGCCTCCAGATTTTTCCAGCCTTTGGCTGTGTCTGAGGTGTGATTTATGGAGAGGGCTTTCCTGTCTTTCCAGAGGGATGCTGTTCTTCCTTCCATGAGGTGAAATTCCAGCTCTGGCAGTCATAGCAGCAGGCTTGCTCTCATCCCGCCTGTGGCACATTTCCAGAGAGAGCACAACTCTCATCCCTTCCTCAAGCAAAAGCAGCTCTGAGCTGAGCAGGGCCAGCATAGGAGCCCATATTTCTTCAGAGCTGTACAGATGAGCTGCTCAAACATAAAGATGCTGGATCTTGCAGCTGTTAAAGCTGTGGCCTGTCCAGGAGGATTTCTTGCTCCATTAAGAAATTAGAGACTGTGCTGAGAGGAGAGCAGCACGGTGCTTTGTTTCTTCCTGTAGCTTATTACCAGACACAAATAACTTAACCCCTCATTTCCCTCCTGCAAAACATGCTCGCAGGTGGTTACCTGCAGCACAGGAATGTCAGAGTGCTGAGGTAACAGGCAGTCCAGTGGTCACACAATTTGAAATCATCGGGCTAATTAAGCACAAGATGTTTGTTACTGGTTATTTAAGATATTATATTTCTGTAATTTTTTTTCATCTCCTATTTTCCTGCAGGAGAAAACCAAAGTGGTGGAACCCTTGGACTATGAGAACGTGATCCTTCAACGCAGAGTTCAGATCTACAGCGATCCCCTCCGGGACCTGCTGATATTTCCGATCGAAGATGTATCTGTGAGTTTGCACTGGCTGTTTCCCATGTTTGAGGCTCGCTCGTCTCCGGTCCTGCGTACCTTGGAAAATTTCCACTGTTAACCACATGTTAATTTTGGCTGCATTACTGACACGTAAAACCGAAATGACCCACTGGTGATTCAGGCCCACCACGTTCGCTTAAGCAAGTGTCAAGCCCTGAAGACCCAGTTTGCACTGACAACATCTTCTCCTTTTTTGTGCAGATCTCAGTCATCGGCCGACAGAGAAGGACTGTCCAGTCGACAGTGCCAGAAGATGCTCTAAAGAAAGCTCAGAGTCTCTTTGTCAAAGAGGTAGGGGCAAAGTCCATGTGACACCTGCCTTCAGCACTTTGTCCCTTGGGCAGGATGCTGAGCTGTAGCTCCTGATCTGCAGGGTTGCAGATCACTTGGTTTTTCCTTTGTGGCAAGCACTGATCACTGGCAGGGCGGCTGCATGGGAGTGTTCTCATGTGCATCTCTTGTGCAGTGCATCTTTCCAGTGCGTTTTGTTCACAAACAAGGTGTGTGGCTTTGCACCACCTGCCTGAGCTGCAAGGTGCAGGAGTGCTGCAGCAGGGCAAGGGGGGATACACAACCTCCCTGGAGCATCCAGAGTGCTGCAGGTTTATTCTGTAAAGTGCTGCTCTCTAGGACTGCTCCCTCCAAGTGCAGTGGAACTAAATGCGAAGTGTTGCCTACGTTTCAGAGGGCAGAAAATCGGTGCTTTCTGGAAAAAAGTCTCTTCCCAAATCACTACTCCTTTTTTGGAGCCTTGGAGCAACATAAATACAAAATCTGTAGCTGTGTGGCAGGCCAGATGCTGTGTGATTTTTGTCTCTGTGCTGAAAAGGTTCCTTATGAAATTCTGTATTGCAACATAAAACAAGTGAGGCAGCCTTGTTCATACCCTTTCCACTTGTGCTTCCCTCACCCAAGCAGTGTGTAACCCTTCAGACTTGTGCCTGGTTTTGTTTTGCTTCATGTAGCTTTCAAAGAGCTGTATTGTTTTCCTTTCAGTGCATTAAAACCTACAGCTCTGACTGGCACGTGGTAAACTACAAGTATGAGGAATACTCAGGAGACTTTCGGATGTTGCCATGGTAAGTGTCGCGCTCCCTTGGAATACTAATGCGTGGTCACAGGGCTGGGGTTTGATGGGATTTAGCAGAAGCAGTCTGCCCTTTTCCTGATGCCTGCCCCACAAGCAGCCTGTGCTCCAGAGGTATGTTGCTCTGAAGGTTAGAGAGCCGGAGGTGGTTTGTGTTATCGTGCCGTTGTCGCTCAGCTCTGCCAGGGAGATGCCCACATATTGTCAGTGTGGGTCATTGCTTCACATCCCATCCACTCGTGTGTAAACACCCCCTCCACCTGGGATGAGGATGGACTGCAGTCCAGACTCATGGCAGGGTAAATAGTGTTGGCAGTGTCTGCTCAGACCGAATCAGGGGCCTCATTGTCCCGCTGGGCTAATGTTCCCTGTGTGCTACACACGGTGTTCCCATGCCATGAGCAGATTTTCCTTGTGCTCTGGGCACAGAGACGTTGCTGGACAACTTCAGTCCAGTGATACGGCATTGCTGCTAATGCTGGCAGTGCTGGGAAGTTACGTGCTTGGAAATGCTGGGCTGTGCCGGTGATTCCAGCTCCAAAGCTAATTGGGTTTCTCAGACAGGCACATACATCTTGGATTTCTGCTGGATTCTTATTTTCTCCGTGGTGGCGCCTGCCCTGCTCTCACTTGCCCACACTCTGGGCATGTCTGGACCCCTGTCCAGGCTGCTTGTGTGCTGGCAGCTTGTTAGATGCTTTTTCTTCCTAACTGGCTGAAGTGGCTCTGTTCTGATGGTCTCCCGGGGATGTGAAGCAGCAATGGGGGAAACACAGTTGATCGAATTGTGTTTAAGATTTGTGAATAATCTGAAGCCTGGTCTTGCTTCTTTTTTAGCAAGATGGAAGATAAACTGGCCTGCTGTATCTCTTTGTTGCATAAATGCAAGTCAGCAAAACCTCTGCAGAATCAGACAGCTATCAAGAGAAAGCTAATTACAGACTGCTTGTGCTTAATTTCCATGAAAGGCACTCAGAAGTTAGCTTTCCCCAGCTGTAAGGGGCTGTAGGTCTCTTGAAATCTATATTCTGTGCTCTACAGTCTGCAGTTTGGCTGTTGCTTCTGGATCCAGCATCAGCTGCTGGCTCAGAGGACCCTTGTGTTCCCGTCACTAAACATGAAAATGTGTTGTGATTTCAGCAAATCCTTTAGGCCAGACAAGATTCCAAGCCATGTGTTTGAAATTGATGAAGACTTCGAAAAGGATGAGGTAAGGAGAAGTTTGGGGTTTATTTTACAGATACCAGCCTAAGATCTGTTAAAAAGCAGATTTCACCAGGCAAAGGCAGAATTCATTTCCTAGGAACGGTTTTCTGGTGAGATGCTTGGTGCTGTGAAGGTGGGTTCAAAAGTGAGACAGTAATTTATTTCAAAGTATGACAAGATAATTTCTTGGAGCCAAGGATCTCCTAAATTAGCAGGAGGATTAGCCATAATTGTCATGGCTTTTTCACTTGAAATAGAGCATCAGTAGAAGAGGTAAAAAAAGGAAGCCAAGCACTTACTAAGGAACACTCCTCATGTCCAGAACTAAATGTAGGCAATCTGTTTTTCAATGACATTGCAGTACCAGGGTCCTCCTCTTCTAAAACGTTTTGTGCTTTTCCACGTGACTTTGCCTCTTTTAATCAGTCACTTCCCCCAGCATATTCACGTGTCAGTCCTCTGTAGCGCTTTGCAGTGTTGCAAGGCATTTGCTTCCTCTGGAAGTTGACATGTTTGTGCTTAGCTGGTTGCAGGGAAGATTTGCAGCCCTGGAGCTCCTCCATGGGAATGGTCTGAGGGCTCTGACAACTGGGACATCTCAGACCTGATGGTTATTTTGGATGGTGCAGTGTCGTGTTTGCTACAGAAATGAGGGACATGGACAGACATTCTTCTGTCGTGTGTACCATGTGAAGCTTAATCCACACACATGACATTAAGAAGTTTTTGTTTACAGAGGGAAAGGTTTAGCCCAGATGTTTAAAGTTCACATGGCACCAAGATGCTGCTGCTGAGATTCTTACAGAGGAAAAAGGAAGTTTCTTTGTCGCAGATCTGAAGATCTGGAGGGGCTGTTCTGTGCACATTTCTCACAATCACTGTGTATGTCCCAGCACACCTCAGGTCTGGACTGGGGTGGCTTCTTTATAAATGGAAATGTTTTGTCAAGTTTGGCCTTAATCTTTTTTTGGCTGTGTTGTTGGTTTGCTTTACATCATTAAGTTGAGGTGTTCCTTCTTTAATAATATCTAATC
This sequence comes from Oxyruncus cristatus, assembly GCA_013399855.1. Lineage (NCBI taxonomy): Eukaryota > Metazoa > Chordata > Aves > Passeriformes > Cotingidae > Oxyruncus > Oxyruncus cristatus. Next base: position 3,478,927 of record VXAY01007089.1, on the reverse strand, counting down.
TGGGCTGGAGACATTGCTGTGCACTGTGTTATCAGCATGCTTCTGAAAAAGCAAAAGGACAAGAATATGCTATCAAAATTTGGAGACCTTTTTTCTTCTGGCCAGTGTCCCAAATACTCAAACAAGAGAAGTTACTGAGGTTTGTTGTAGAAGAGTATTCCAAGTGCTTTGGCAGATGTTTGGACGTTTATATCTTTTGGCATGGTCATATCTAAAGGATTCTGTTACAGTTTCCTGACAGAGCATTTGTATTAGAATTGTGTAATGGAAATTCAAATAAAAGAAATCTCTTGGTGAAAAAAGGTGAAGCATTTTAAAGGAGAAATCAGGGGTTGTTTTACCCAGGGAAATAAAGTATCAGAGAATTTACTTTGGAAGTTTGATGTGAAAAGAGTGAAAACCTTTCCCTTGGGATGCAGCAGGCAATATAAACCAGTCCTGTCATGGCTTATCATCAGACAGGCCAGGGCTGCCTCTGCTGCTGATTCACTGGAAATCCCAGGGCAAGTCTTTTTCATCACTCTGTGCTCTTATTTCCCTTCCCAGTGGAGGTCATGGTTAGGCATGGATGGAGAGCCAGTCTCCCTTTCTGGGACCACGGGACAGGAGCAGATGGAAACCGCATCTTGGGTGTGCCAAGAGCAGCCTGGTTGAGTCACTTGAAACTTTTTGTTTTGATAAATGTGAAACCAGCCAGTTCATTTCAGTTATTGGGGTTTGATGGTTTTTGCCTAAATTTAAAATGGAGGAATGACAAAAGAAAATGACAAAGTAAGTCCTGAGTTCTGCATTTTGCAACTTCCTAAACAGACCTTTCTGAAAATTTCCTTCTTCCCCAGGTTTTTGAAATACTGCATAAGAACCAGCATACATTTCCTCATTGCAAAATTATTGTGCCTATCAGCATAGATGTAATCCTTCTTTTTTTAAAGGTGACCCAAACTAACCTGTTTTGCCTCTTTATTGGAAAGAGATATCCCTGAATTTTTTTGTGATAACACTGTGTATGTAGCTTTACCTGTTACACATACATTCTTCATTTCACTGTATTGCTGTAGTTAAAATGGTATTGCATTTCAGGGTGGACAAATCCCTGGGTCCAGGGGGAATTTTCTGTGGGATAGAGTTCACCTGACCTCCTCTTTTTCTAATATTTTCCTGTCTTTCAGGATTCCTCATCCCTGTGCTCCCAGAAGGGCGGTGTGATAAAGCAGGGCTGGCTGCACAAAGCAAATGTAAATAGCACCATCACTGTTACCATGAAGGTGAGTTTGATCCAGTTACTTGTAAACAAGGCACAAGGTGAAGTTCAGACCACATCTCTAAAGCTCACAGGAGCTCAGTGAGTGGGTTTGGTTTTGGATGGGCATCCATCCCTCTTGTAGAGTATCCCATGGTGGCCTGGAAAACCCAGTCTGGCAACAGTCTTTGACCCTCCTCGACTAGAATGTAAGACCAGTGCACTTCAGATCATGATGGGCAAGCTGAGCAAAAAGGTGAAGTGTGTTCTGGTAAAGCAGGATTGTTTTCTGAGTGAGCAGCTGAGGCCCAGGAGAGGAAGGCAGCTTGAATCACTGAAACAGCTGCCCTGGAAAGACAACTTTCTGAATTGATGGTTTCCTTGCTGGTAGGAAATATGCAGGGAGGCCAGCTTTAAATTGAAATGACAGATCTTTGCTTTAAAAGCAGGGGTGATATCACTGCAGAGATGGAGCATTGCTGACCTAAAAGAAACAGCTGCCTTGTCTCCTGTTCTCTGCCCTACGTAATCTGGCGTGACATTGCTTAGATTGTGCAGAGATTTTTCATAGTTCCACCATGGGTTTTTGCTGTGGCAATGAGCCCATCTGCTGTCCCACCATGCAGCTGCCTTGTTATAGCATAGAGAGAGTGTTAGTAGGGAGTTATGCTCAATGGTGCAGCTGAAGGATGGCTGCAGTGAGGCTGATTTGTAAGGGTATATTAAAAAAATCTCAAATAGCCTGGCTGTTCCAAGTCTCAGTTCAATGAGTTATGCTTTCAGGAGAAGCAGAACAGGACTGTTCATAGGGCTAATTTTAATTTAAACTTTGAAATGGGCTTGAAGGCGATAGACAGAACAGGATTTTCTGATCCTCTGCTTTTCCGAGCAAGGTTGAAGCAATTCTTTTGCCTGTAACTTCTGCAGGAGGTATGATACATGCTCAAAGCAGTCAGTTGGGTCTGTTCTGGTCCGAGCTTCTTGTGGTAGTTGGTCTCAGTGCCCAGCACCTCAGACCCACCTTTCTGAGAAATTATCTGAACTACACAGGCTTCAGTTCCGTTAATAAGATCCAGAGCCTCCAGTGAAACTCTAATATCAAAGCACTGACAATCAGTAGCCATTCTCTGAGCTGGTCCTGATCGCTTCTGTGTCTTACAAAACACCTCCTAAGGCACATGCACGAAAGCTGAGGACTTTGAACACCTTCAGCCTTATCACCACTTGGAGAGGCTGCTGTGCTGTGTTCAGTTGTGAAGTGCTGGTTCTTTCACTGCTGTGCTGTGCTGAACTGCTGGTACCTCACACTGTTGCTAAGCGTGAGCAGAGTGTGTTTTGTGGAGAGCCAGCCCATGAGCAAAGTGTCATTAGGCTACAGCTGCCAACCTTTATTTCAGAGCAACCAAGTGCCGTGGTTTGGCCCAGCTCTCCCTGTCTGGTTTGCAGGGTGTGTTGTGCTGCACTGCGACCACGGTGTCCAGATTGTCCTTCTGTCCTTCTCTGCCCAAAAGGACGTCCCCAGTTCTCCAGGCATCCCTCTGCACTCACTGTGCTCAACAGCAGCACCTGTAGCCTGATCAGAGAGGATGTTCTCTCCGCTCCTAGGTTTATAGTATTAATTTCAAGTAATCATTGTCTTCTGACAGTGATTTCTGACAGCAGTGCTCACAAGGGGGGAAGAATCATAGGAATAGTGTTTGCTCTTTGATTCTGCATTTACTTTTGTACAGAATTCATCAGATGCAAATGGTTTAGCGTGAAATTCCATGCCCATGAGGGATATCAACCCTGTAATATCTAGAGAAAGATCTGTCATGGGTTTCTGTAGCATCCACTGCCAGAATTCCTGAGACTGAATTCAGTGAAGGGCTAAATCAGTGTTTAAGCTGGCTTAAGGCTTTGCATCCTTAGCTTTCCGTGTATTTTTATGCTCTGTTGAACTGAAGGTTTAGTTAGATCTTATAAAACTTAAAGCTCAACAACCCTGGAGCATCTCTACAGCTAATTAGTCATCCAAATGATGCCAGAGGTTACTTTTCAGAAGGCTTAGGTTACGGTTCAGAGCACGATGCTTCCTCCCAGTTCTGTGCAAGTGAGTGGGTTTATTGCACATGTGCTGGTGTCAGTAATGATGGGAGCAGGAAATTACTTGTAATCTCCCATGTGGGATGAAAAATGCTGTGTTTATTTGTAGATCTTTCAGATACACAGAACAGTAGAAATACTTGCAGTGCTGCTTGCCCCAGCTTCCTTTGGAGTTCTCCTAACACAGATACCCAGCAACTGTGAAATGCACCCTGCTCCTTACAGACTTGACAGCATATGGTGCTACCCCAATTGCAGCCAAAATGTGCTCTTGAATTATAGTCCAGTGTCTTTTGGCTGACAAGCATGAAGGAAGGTGTTCTGAGATACTGGAGAGCTTCTTTTTCTTCGTAAAAATCAGGAGTTCAAACAAAGGAACACTTCTCCCAAAGTTATTGCTTTTTGATGTGGGAATTGAACACTAAGCCAAAGCCAGTTCTTGAAAATAGATTTGTATAAGAAAAACAAACCCAAAGTCACAAAAAAACAAGCACTTTATTGGATTGCAGCATCCCTTGGCTTGCATTTGAGTGCTAGGAATTTCCACATGTCTGTTCCAAAGTCTTACAGGCAATTCCTTTGTAATTCTATCTGAGTCCAATATATCAAAAAGGCTCTGGAAATACCTGCTCTGAGGTGAAATGAATCTTCAGGTGATGTGCTGATCTGAATTTACTGTGCAGTATTACTTTGTAAAGATAAATGAGGCTGGAGCCAGCTGAGAGATGAGCTCGAAGCCCTGGGGCTTTGCTTTAGTTGGGCAAACTTGTAATAACAACAAAGGACATTAAAATTAAAGAAGATGATGGAAATCACTCTTCATAAAAGCAAATCATAGTGAAAGAGGTGAATCTAGAACACTATAGCGTCAGCAGTGTTTCTTGTTACAGTATTTTCTCAGTAGCAGGGAGGGCAGATACAAAACCCAGGGCCATGGTTTGTGATCTACAACAGAGTGAATCAGCAAGACTTTGTACTTTTGCAGGTATTCAAGAGGAGGTATTTTTACTTGTCACAACTCACAGATGGCTCCTATATTCTGAATTCCTATAAAGATGAGAAAATTTCAAAAGAATCCAAGGGCTGCATTTTCTTGGACGCTTGCAATGACGTTGTTCAGGTAGGTGTGCTTTCTGTGTGGCTGCACGTGGACTCACGCGTTGCTGGCTCTGAGATACATGTGCTCTCGAGGTCTGAAGTCATGTATTTGCAAACTTACCCAGAACTGGTCAGCTAAACTGATCAAAAGGCAGCCAAGGCATTACACAAAGGTGCCATACTTTTGGCCAGGAGGATGGCGAGTGGAAGAGCTGCTGTCAGAGTAAAGTGGAAGCATTTCATCATTACCTCATCTGTTGGTTCCCTGCTCTGTCCATCTCCTTTACCTGTTATTGTAGGTCAGGTGCCTTTCAAGACCTTGAAGGTTGAAGCCAGTTAGTAATTGGTGTGACTTTGTCTTGGGCACCTTCCTCCTCTATTTGCTGCTTGCACCAGCTTCTTGTTTCTTAAGTCACATCCTGATAAGTCCATGCAAACATGTAGTTCTTTGGGACTTGGGACCTGCTCAGGGCTGGTAAGGTTTTAGGAGCAGGGATTTGTACAGATCTAGAACCTGGGTTTGCTTAGTTGTGTGAGGGTGAGGGGCAGCAGTGGGTTGCTGCTGTGCCTTCTGCCCTTGCTGTCCTCTGCAGAAGCTTCAAGCACTGAGTGTGGTGGAGCTGGTACAGGGCAGCTTAAATTACCCCAGTGGTTTGCTTTAGCGTGGATGAGTCAGAGCTGTGAGTTTCCATTTATCTTCCTGAACACAGTAAAAGCAGTAATGCACACGCCTCAGTGATGTACGGGATGTACTTCCCAAGTTGCATCAGATTTGCCTTGGCTTCTGGTTGGAAAATGCTGTTTAAAGGCCAGCACAGCTCCGAAATGTTGTGTTGAACCGCTTGCTTTTAAGATAGATGCCTCTAAGTGTCCTGGAGCACAGCATTACTTACTGTGTCAGACAAATGCAGTTACTGCCTCCTCTGGGTAAATACTAAAGGTCTGAGGACATCAGAAGGAGCTTCCTCCTGCTACTCAGTGCAGTGTCTATGGTTCAGTCTGGCTTTCTTTCACTCTCAGAGCAGCTGGCAGCCATGGACCTGTGAAGTCCTTTGTGATTGCTGCAGGATTGCTGTGTCAGGGAGGGTGCTGCACTGTATTTTGTGGTATTTCAGCTCAGGATGCTTTCCCAGAGAGGAGCTTTGGGGCAGGTGCTGTGCTGAGTTGTTGAGGAAAATGTAGTACGAGTCTCTCTGTTTGTTCAGTGTCCCAAGATGCGCCGTTATGCGTTCGAACTGAAGACAATAGACAAGTACAGCCACTACCTTGCAGCTGAAACTGAGCAGGAGATGGAAGAATGGCTGGTGACCCTGAGAAAGATCATTCAGAGCAATACTGAGAGTTTGGTGCAAGAGAAGAAAGATACTGTGGAATCTGTGCAAGGTCAGTTTGTGAATAAACGCCTAACTTCTTCCCTCTCCAGCAGGATGCAAGCAGTGTGCCTGGAGAAGTGTGTGCTGTATAAATAGCAAGAATTGTGGCTGACACATAATATCATGCAGAGGGGCTTATTATAACACAGACGATAGTCTGAGGAATAAAAGTGGAGGGAAATGTGACCCTTCTTCTGGAAGGGAAATCCATGGCAGAGTTTCAAGGCTCCTGGAAAATTGGCTCTATGCTGAAGCTTTGCTTTGGAAAGACCTAGCAGACTGTAATAGTACACTTTGATACTAGTAATGTATGGAAAAATCTTCCTCCCAAGGAATGGAAAAGTCTCCGTAAACTGTTTTTGTGCTATTGTTAGCAAATACTGCAGGATGCTTTCTGGCAGAGCGGTGCTGCTGCAGTTGTTTTGAACATCTGTTTCTCGTGTCCTTGCAGATGATGAATCAAGCACGCAGGGTAAATCAGAGAACATCCTGGAGAGCCTGGAGAGAAGCATGCATCCAGAGCTGATGAAGGTACTGTGTTTGCAGAGATCACTCTCCCCACCCACAGCTAATTCTGTCCACCTTGTCTTTGAAAGGGGTTTTCTACTTTCTGTGTCTTCAGCTCTAGGGGAGCTGGGCAGGCACCAAGTGCTGGTGGGGTCTGTTATCCCACCTCCCTGTCTCATGGATGGAGCTCCATGGTTTGAGGCTGCATGGTCCTCACCTCCAAGTGTGGGGCCCTTGAGGAAGAACCAGGTTTAGAGTGAATGAAGGGCTGTTGTGGTCAGCACTGCTCATTTGGGCTCATGGGGGTGACCATCCTGGCTGTGGGAGCAGAGGGGCAGTTAGGCAGCAGCCACCTCCTGTTTATGATGCAGAGTGTGGTTTGGTTGCCTGCTCCTGCCTTCTCATTTGGCACAGCCACGTCACTGTACTGTCATTGCACCGTGTTTGGTGGCTGCAGCCGAGATGCTTTGCATCATCTCACATATCACAAAGGGAACCTGAAAAATAATTATATTGTTTTGATTCCTTTCTTTCCCAATAACGAGTGTTTGCCTCTGTGTGGCCAGGCAGTAATGTCAATGCCTTCCTTTGTCCTAGTATGGAAGAGAAACAGATCAGCTGAACAAACTCAGCAGAAATGATGGAAGACAAAACATCTTTTCTTTCGACCCAGAAGTCCAGGTAAACATCCCCATATTTGCCACTGTGAGGTTTTGTTCTCTGTGTCGTGCCTCCCTTGTTCCCTTGCATGGCCACAGTATTTGCCTGCAGGGGCAGGATGTTTTTCAGTGGACTGGAGAACAAAAGTGCAGCCCATACCCTGCCAGTGAGAGTGGAATGAGATGTCAGCGCTCAGGTGATCGCTCAAACACAGGGACGGCTCACAGCACCCCCACACATGGCCTCCCTCCAGCTTTGCTGGCTTTTGTGTGATGCATCTTGATGTTGCTGGATTTCAAACCCGTCATCTGCGTCTCTGGGAGGTTCCCGTGGTTGCAGAAGAAGCAGTAGAAGTGTTATTCCATGGATACCTGCAACGCTGCATGGGCTCAGCACATTTGGAGTAGGGAGCAGTGGTGGTAAAGGCCATGATAGGGGTTTACAGGGAGAGCCTCAGTCTTCAGGCAGTTTTCAGAGGTAGGAACATACTGACAGAAAAAACACCCTGTGCTGCTCTTGTTCACTGGAGTACAGGGTCACTGTCTATTGGCCTGTTTTCTTGGCTTTGAACTTTGCTGAGTTCTCTGCCAAGGTCCAGGTGTGGGATTTCAGTGAAGTGAGCTGCAATTGTTAACACAGTTTTAGAGAATTGTTCCAGGTTATTTCACAGTTCCTGGTTCTCCTTCTGGCATGCTTTGGCTTGTTCACACCTGTGAAATGGAACATTCTGGTTTAACAAGGAAATGTAATTAGTCTTTGAAAGGTTTAGTTGTGCAAAATGAGTTTTTCTCTTGGCACTTCTTTAAGGTCTTTAACAGAAAGAAGATAAGCGTCCAGGAGGCTTTTTTTTTTCTTTTTTTTTTTTTTTTTTTGTGAAGTTTTGTGAATTTTTTTTTTTTTTTAGAGAAGCTTTGTGAAGTTTCTTATATTCTAGTCAGATAATAAAAATGGAAATGTTATTCAGTGCAGAGCATGTAAGATAACTTTTTTTACCTAACCAAATGGTTAGGCTGAATTCACTGCCCTCTTTGTATACAAAGAGCTCTTCATTCTGATGTGGGTCAGTCGGATCTGTTATCACACCAGGCATTCAAAATTGTTGCCCTAGCCAATGCTGGTGTGTGCGTGCACACTTAGCTGGTGCTTAGGAAACTGGGAGCAGGAACGTACACCTGCAACCTACTTTCCTCATGGAATGGAAATAAGGTAAACAATGGAAAGAGTTCCTCAAAACTGGATTAACAATTGCAGCCTGTTTTTCTGAAATCAGTTGACTGAATTGAGATACCAGCACGTTATGTTTGGCATGCAGGTTTCTGCAGGGTTTGAGGGGGGAAAAGCAAACGGGACTGTGCCACACTGTCACTGAGAGACCTGCTGGGATTTAGTGGTGTTTGGGGTCTCTGTGGCCCCCATGCCAGCACAGTGGGTACAGCAAAGGTTTGTCTCAGGCGCAGGGACCGTCTCCTAAACTAGCCATATCTTCATGGTGGAAGATACTTTTTTGTATTGCCTTATGTTCCGCTTTCTTCCCCAAGCTCTAAATGGTGTTTTGGGAAGATCCCCAGAGTTACAGCAAAGCAGGAAGGAAATTAAATCATACTGAGGTTTAGTTTGCTGCGCTCTACGAAACGGGTCGCTAAAAATTGATACATCCCCATGAATTCATGTCTTGTATTTGTGTAACATCACCAAATTGCACTCATTTGTGAATGTCCTGTATCTTTTGTACCACTTTAGGATGGCGTTGGCCACAATGTGATCCCTTAACGTTATTCAGGGGTTTATTTTCTTTTTTAATGAGACCAGATTTGTTTGTTTGCTGTCTAGAGACTAGACTTCTCGGGGATTGAGCCAGACGTGAAGCCCTTTGAGGAAAAGTGCAGCAGGCGCTTTGTGGTGTGCTGCCAGGACTTCTCCCTCAACCTCCTCGCTCAGCTCAGTGACAGGGCAGAAGGAGGACCCACCAACGTAAGGGGAGCTCCAGCGTGTCCTGCTCTGTCTTCTTTCTCCTCACCAGCAACAAAAACCCTTGGCAAATTAATCTGGGTGGATACATCCCGTTTTACCATTAGCTCTGATGGGACCTGGCGGGCGGTGACTGCTGGCCCAGGGTCATTGCAGGATTTGTCTGCCTTGGTATTTTGGTGTTCCAAAAGTATGTTTGGGGACAGGGTCTGTCCTGACATGCCTCAGCTTGCAGTAACTGGGACTGCTGGGGAACCAGCAGTTTGGAGGCAGAAGGAATGGGGAGCGTGTGTCTGCCAAATTCTGGGTCCCTGTGAAAGTCCTGTTGGTAAATGATTAAGCTCCATCTCCAAACCACTCATGGCTGTGTTTTATTTCATTTCCCCTAATGGCAAGGGATTTCCCTGTTCCGGAACCTTCTTCTGGCTCCCAGCCTAACTGTATTCACAACCGCTTTATTATGTGCATCTGTTAGTGTGCCAAAGTTGTGCCTTAGCCTAAAAATCTCTTTATTGTAGTTTCTGAGCCTCTGGTGTCTGTCGGCAGCTATTACATCTCACCTCAGCCTTTGTTCTGCTGGGCTGAGCAGACCAGTCTCCTCCAGTCTTTCCTCCCAAAACGTAATCCCTGTTGTCCTGTCCTGCACTTGCTCTGGATCACCCCTTTCTGTGGGTGCCAGAGCAGCAGGTAGCGTCACAGGGGAGGCAGCGGCCCTGGCAATGCCTGATCCCTACTGATGCTGCCCTGCCGGATGCCTGTTAGAATCACAAAGGCTTTTTCGTGGTGGTTTCATACTGGCAGCTCCCAGCTCCAGTACAGGACAGCAGGCTCCATACACAACACGAGGCTCGTTCTCCTCAGTAACTCCCAGTAGATGGACGCATCGCTAATAGCAAAGATTCTTATTATTCATCCTTAATCAGGTCCAGGGTGAGACCTAATCAGCACATTTGCAGCACTGATGGGATGCCTTGAGTCATGCTGGAATGTCTCAGGCACTCTACAGTCTTATCTTCGGGCCTTAGTTTTTATCTTTGCGTGGATGCATGCCTGTTGCAATCTTTGAATTAAAAATACATGAATTATTGCCACTTGCCTTGTGCTGTCAAGGTCGGTAGCTACAAGGGAGTTGGCAGGTTTTGCACATGCAGTTCCTCAGCAGTGTTAGCCTTGTCTTTGAGCTCTCCTGGCTGGGAGAGCTAACTTTCCTCCTGGGAGAGCATCTGAGGAACATTTTGAGTGTCGCAGTTGGGCCATCCAGAGCTGATGGACTTTGGAAAATCAGTAGTGGTCTTTAGCATGTGATCATAAACACTCTTAAGCTGATTTCTTTCTCATTGCAAAGGATAAACAGCTCTGATGAACTGAGTTCATCTTTTCTTCCTGACTTCGTAGTTTGCCACTTGCGTAAAAAAAAATATGGATTTCGTTCTTTCTATTTCATTGATGGCTTTAAAGAAGCTTTTTTCAAATGGACTAGATCAAAATGCCAGAAGGTGCAGGGAAAAAATGGATTTGTATATTTATAAAGCAAAAAACATGGATTATCTGTAAGAATTCTGTGGAATGCTGGTGTACAAAGCTAAAGGCACAAACACATGCAGAAGGCTTCCAGTGTCCTTAGCAGGGAAGGCAGTGCTGACACCCTTGAACCTGTGCCATGCGGATTTTTTTGACACATACATCCAATCAAATTTCCAGGTTGAACCCTTTTTCCTGAGCTTGGCATTATTCGACCTGAAAAATAATTGCAAGATTTCAGCTGACTTCCACGTGGACTTGAACCCCCCGTCTGTCCGTGACATGCTGCTGGACAGCTCCGTGTCCGGAGCGGAGGGAGCCAAGGGGCGCTCGCCGGGCGAGAGCCTCGTGCACGGGGTCCCCGAGTCCTGCCTGCGCTACATAAAACGGGTGAATATCTGACCTTCTCCTCGTTCTGTGCCTCTTTGAGGCTGTGGCTGTTCAGCAGCCTTGCAGTGTGGTGTTACCCACTGCGGGGGGAAGCAGAAGTCAGCTCTTCTCTTGAGCTGTGGGGTTTTGGGCAGTGTCGAAGTTGCCACTTCGGGCTCACTGGCAGTGACAGGCAGAGCACCAGGCAGAATTTTTCAAGACTTGACCGTGCTCAAGCCTGGTGAGCCCCTCTGGCCTATCCACAGCAGCAACCAGGGCAGGGTGTGTGTGGGTTGTGGGAAGGGACAGTTCGATGACTGGGGGCAAACCCTGCGGTGCACGTCGGGTGTCCTGCTGTCTGACAGCTACTGCCTGTCTGTTGCAGGGGGTTTTCTCCGTGACCGACCCACATGCAGAGATCTTCCTGGTGGCCCGTGTGGAGAAGGTGCTGCAGGGCAGCATTGCACACTGTGTAGAGCCCTACATGAAGAACTCAGACCCTGGAAAGGTACTGTGTGGGCCATGAGAGTATCTCTTTAGTGATGCTCTCTTATGCTGCAGGGAGTAGTGTGGTCTGAAACACAGGTTGTTCCTGCTTCTCTTTAGTTTCTTTCTGGCAAAAACAGTCTTCATCTGTTCTGTTTGCACTGTTCCCAGGCTGGCTTCAGCTGGGCTGTCCTGGGAGATTTGATGCCTTCTCTTGGAAAGGAGCAGAGGATTTTTGAAAAGAGCGAAGCACTTGGGGCAGGGCAACCTTTCCTTGTTGCACTTCAACAAGGCAAAGCCTGACTGGCAGCAAAAAGTGGCACACTTCATCCCCAAAATGAAGTGTCTAAGAATCCGTTAGGTTGGAAAAGATCATTGAGTCCAACCATTAAACCAGCGCTGCCAAGCCCAACACTAAACCATGTCCCTAAGCACCACTTCAACATGTCTTTTAAATACTCCAGGGATGGTGACTCCATCACTTCTCTGGGCAGCCTGTTCTAGTGCTTGATAATGCTTTCAGGGAAGAAATTTTTCCTAATATGCAAGGGAGAGAGACCCTGCTGCAGCCAGTATCAGTCTCTGCAGGCCAGGTGGAGCTCATGCTGCCTTGTTGCAGCCACTCAAAATTAGTTCCTGAAAAGTCAATTATAGAACACCCGGCGATGGTGGCATTCCCTCGGCACACTTCCCAAGCCTGTATAGGATGAGCCAGTTACAGTTAGTTTTGGAAAATAAAGTAATTTAATAGGTTTAATACGACCGTGCCCTCAATGTTTGCTGTTGCTTTTCAAAGTAATAACTGTGGATGGTGTGAGGTGGCAAACAGGGATGTCCATCAGCTGCTGCAGCAACTGTTGTGCTGTGTGCCTGGGGAGCTGTGCCTCACAGAGAGATGCTTCTTCCTGGAGAGTGCGGCGCCCTTCACTCCTTTCCCAGGGCAGCAGGGAAGCCCTGGCACACACTAACCCACCTCTCTCGTGTTTTGCAGACTGCCCAGAAAGTCCACAAGGTGGCCAAGCAGGTGTGCAGCCGCCTGGGGCAGTACCGGATGCCCTTCGGTTGGGCTGCCAGGTTAGTCTGCTCAGACTGGGCTTTGCCCGTGGCAGGAGCTGCTGCTGCTGCTGCTGTGAGTTATCCAAGACACGATCCGGCCGAGTGGGCAAGGGGCCAAGTGACTGAAGTCAGCGAAGTTGCAGCCAGGGGCAGAGTTTGGCTTGGACTCACAAAACAGAATTGGGATTGGCCTGAAATGCTCTATCTAGAATTAGAAACAAAATATTAAAAAGTAAACAGTGCTGGGAAGGCAGTAACCTTCCTAATGACCTGTAGCTACTGCTGTCAGGGAAGAACATTCCTGGGGACAAATTACACCATCCCGTACTACCATGGGAATCAGCGCAGGAACTCCCTTCTGCCACCAGCCATTGCCAGGGACAGGATAAGAGTAGAGGACCTCCCATCCTGGAGGTGGCAGTCAGCTGGGGCTTGTTTTCCATCTTAAACTACACTTTAATTAATGTTCTTGAGAATGGCTGGAGGTAGCGATCCCATTCCCTTGCTGTTCTTTTACTGGGACTGATAAAATATGTCAGTGCTCTCTGAAATCTCAATCAGAGGAAGGCCTGAAGGCAAGATCATCGACTGCCTCCTAGTCCTAAATTGCATTTTATGCTGACAAAAGAGATGGTAATGACATGGGAACACAGAAAACTGTCACAGTGGGATGGAATTTGATGGTATACTGCTTGCAGTGTGTACTCTTGAGCTGGATTTTCCTGTGACACTGGCTGCTCATCTTTGAGATTGTGTTTCTGGGATGCATCTGAATCCTGGGAGCCAGCACTCAGCCCTCTTTCAAGTGGTGCCTCAACCTAATGGTGGGCTCTGTATGGGCATTGACTTTGGCTTCGGATTTATTCCTGCTGGGTAAAGAGCTGCCCTTGGACAGCAAGGAGCTGGGTGGCCCAGTGCAGGGAACTGTTGCTCTGCATCCCTGGATCAGTTTCCCTGTGGGTCTCAGAGGAAGGTGTTTGCACAGAAAGGGAGTGCAGATGCTTTAATGTTCTTACTGTACACAAACACCCTTTATTTCCAAGGGCAGAGATGCTGGCAGGGTCCAGTCTCCTGCTCTGGCTTCAGGAGGTAGCTGATGTATATCCCAAAACTGGTTTTTATTGTGCACTCCTTTCCTAGGAGGATTTCTGTGCTCTGACCACATGTGCAAGTAGGAAGATGCTGGTGTTAGTGGGAGGGGATGGAAGGGTGTTCATGATTGTGGACCAGGCTTGGAAATGGGCTGGATGTGTCCTCCTGACCTGGCTGGAGAGAAGGGAAGTGGGTGGTGTCCCGTGTGATTCAGTGTGACACGCTGGATTGCAGGCTCTGTGGGCTCTAAGCACCGTGTGAGGACGGGAGAGCAGTCAGGTCTGGTGGGGTGCTGAGCAGTTGCAGGCCAGTGAACCTCTCACCTGATAAACTGCCTTTCAGACGTGTCAAAGACCTCAGTGTCTGTGTATTTACCAACATTTAGGAAACTTACCTCTTTTTTTTTTTTTTTTTTCCCCCCCTGCAGACCAGTTTTTAAAGACTCCCAGGGCACTCTTGATGCTGAAGGAAAATTCTCACCCCTGTACAAGCAAGACAGCAGCAAACTCTCAAATGAAGATATGCTGAAGCTTTTAGCAGAGTATAAGAAGTAAGTGTGAGACTGGTGTAGGGGCTGGGCAGGCATTTTAACATACATTTTTAAACATTTAAGTGTAAGCCTGAGATGACAATTTCTAAAACACTCAGGGGGTAGCAAGAAGTGCTGCTGATGTGTTCAGCACCTGAGCTTTCAAGGTTCACACTCTTGTTCCTTTCTCTTTAATGCAGACCAGAGAAGACAAAACTACAAGTCATTCCAGCCCAGTTAAATATCATCATCAAAGACGTCCCGCTAGACTTCACAAGTAAGGATCTTGGATCTTAAAATAAATGCTGATGGCTCAAGCCTCAGGAGTTGATGCTTCTGTGGGGAATTTTGCAGTTTCATTAACAAGAGTATTTTGGGGGTGCAATCAGAAATGAGTAATTCAGCACAACCACTGACTTGTAAGTCTTTCTGCTGGATTCTCTGGGGGGATGCGAACCAAGTGCAGAGGTTTACCTGAGGGGTTCATCTGCTTTGCAGTTTGGCCATCACACCCTAAATCTAAAGGAAGCCACCTGCCTGCTTTTGCTGGTGTTATTACATCAATCTCATATGATGTTTTTGATCCATAACACTGGAGGGCTTCACCAACATGGTCAGTGTGATTCTTCACTTTGCATTTAAAGAAACTGAGGCAAAGGAAGGACTTGTGATGTGTTCAGTGTCACTCCATGGACTTTTGGCAGCTCTTGTAGGCTAACCTCCTGTCCAAAAGTGGACTTAATTTTTTCTGTTCTTATTTTCTTCCAGATTGTGTCACAGCTTCTTACATTCCTATAAAGCCTTTTGAGAATAGCTGTGAGGACATTGCATTGGAAGTGGAGGAGCTTGTACCAGAAGTTGCAAAATACTGTTACCCCTTCACTGTCTACAAAAACCACCTCTATGTCTACCCTTTGCATTTGAAGTATGAGAACCAGAAGGTGTTTGCAAAGGTGAGTGACCTGGAGCGAGGGCTGGGGTGACGCTGCTGGCCTGCAGCAATGGCTCATCCTCCTGTTCTCCCCTATTTCAGGCAAGGAATATTGCTGTCTGTGTTGAGTTCAGGGATTCAGATGAAGCTGATGCCAGGCCACTAAAGGTGGGTACCTGTTAATGGGGCTGCCCTTTGCTCACTGCTGTGCCAGCCAGTCTGGGCAAGGCAATAGGAAAACACGGAGTTTCCATCACTGGTTTAATTTGACTGGCTAATTTAGGGTGATAGCAACCCTGAATTCAGCTCTTCATTTGTGTTTCCAGTGTATATATGGCAAACCTGGAGGCCCTCTCCTGACCACAAACGCATATGCTGCTGTGCTACATCACAATCAGAGTCCAGAGTTCTATGATGAGGTAAAAAAACAAAATGTGGGAAATAGCAGGTTTTCCTGGATGCTGCAATGCCAAGGGGCTTTTCAGGGATACCTCTCTTTGCAGGGCTGGGTGAAATACGGGTAAAGATAATCACCAACCCTTTGCCTCAGCAGAAGGGCTCAGCAAAGCCAGAGCCTTTGTCAATTTTTAATGTCCGTTTGTATTCTGCTGTCTTTACTGTCACGCTTTGTGCCTCCAATCACACACCCCCATTAATAAGTAATGTTGCAAATGTGGTGAAAATGTTAGCCAGGAGTTACTCGAAATGGGTAAGAGCGTGTCTTGTGTAACTGCATACAACATAGCATTTGTGAAATAAAATAGAACTAAAATATTACTCCACAAAAATACAGTCTGATCTATCATGATATCATTTTAGATTAAAATTGAGCTTCCAATTCACCTCCATCAAAAGCATCATTTGCTTTTCACCTTCTATCATGTCAGCTGTGAAATTAATACAAAGGCAACATCGAAAAAACAGGACACCGTTGAAACTCAAGGTATGTTCAATGCTTAAATTATTTTTGTTGGAGTGTAAAAGGCCAAGATAAAATGAATGTAGGGTCACGAAAAAATATTTGATTAAATTACTCGCCTATCTGAATCTTCTTTTCTAAAAGCAACCTAATGCAAAATTGTAGGTCTAAACTGTAATAAACTCAATGTTTTTGGTGTATACTGAAGCTCAGATTTTTGCTGCAATCTGACAGCTCTTTCTGCGTGTTCCTGACTTGCACAAATGGGCGGTTGTCAGGCAAGACACCAACAAAAACCTGATGCTGGATCAGGGCCTCAGGGGCTGATCCTGCCCACACTAGACGTGCACACCCAAGTCCTACTGGTTGGGATGCCTCTCCATTCATCCAGTCCTCAAAGGACCCTCATCACGGTGCACAGCCACGGCTCATGCACTGTTTCTGCCCCTCAAACCCACTCCTGGTCTTGGTTGTGCTGTGCCTGAATTTCATTCACCAAGTCACCGGGTAAAAGGTGTCTTTAACAACACTGACGTGGTTGATCCCAGCCTCGCTGAAGCCGCTTGCACAACTGCAAGTTCAGACTTCCCAGGGTGAGAGACAGCTCTGTTTGGGCTGAACGCGTGTCACTGTGTGTCTGCTGACTCTGCCCCTCTGGTTGCCTCCACAGTGGGATACGCCTGGGTCCCTTTGCTGAAGGATGGGCGGATTGTCACCCTGGAGCGGCAGTTGCCGGTTTCGTCCAACCTTCCACCTGGCTACCTGGGTCTTGGAGACACAGAGTCACGAAAGGTAGGAAAGCCATTTAAAATGGGCCTGAATGTGAAAGGAAGAGGAAAGTTGAGCTTTTGTTGCCACTTACAGTGGTAAGTTCTGGGCTCCTGTTGGTGCTCTGCTCAGCTGAAAAGGTCTGTGCTGCAGGGCAACCCCAAAGGTTCTTAGGGATGGGAAACAGGACATCTTTAATTCCACCTGCCCTGGTTATACAGGTTGTAGAGAATATTTCTGTGGCAGGCTGGAATAGGCTGTTGCAGATGGCAAGTGCAGGAGAGTGAGCACGTGGGCTCTGTGTGTCTGCACAGAGCCGCCTTCTCACCACTCTGAAACCAACTCCTTGAATGTTGTCTGTTCACAGCAGCCCAGCGTGGATGCGAAGTGGGTGGATGGAGCAAAGCCACTGTTTAAAATCAGAATGCACTTGGACTCAACCATTTACACCCAGGTAAGTCAAGCACCTCACTCTTGAAGACTTCCAACACAAATGCAGAGGAAGCAATTGCTGTGTCTCTAGGACTGCTAAACTGTAGGTGGTGTGGGAAAGAGGTACCTGGTTTGCAGAGCAGCGCTGAGATACTTCTGTAGCAGCAGAGCTGGGATTACTTGCAGGGATCTGCTCCTTGTCTGGATGTGATAAAACGGTTGTGAGAGTGAATGAGCCCAGGGGAGAGGCTGATGTTTTCTTGTCGATTGCACTGTAACTGGCAGGACAAAGGAAACACCTGAGCAAGTGAGCTCCTTCAGTGACACAAAAGAGACTGGTCGACGTGAGAGGTTTCCACAAATGATAGAATCATTAAGGTTGGCAAAGACCTCTAAGATTGATGAGTTAATATTAGTTAATGACTTAATATTAGACTGTTTTACTAAGTTTTTTTAAAAAGAAGTTCTCTGACAACACCAGACACAAGAAAACAAGCGTCCTGATTTCCCTTTGAAACTAGTTCAGGCTGTTTTATCAAGTGCTTGTGCAGTCTGCCATCTTATGGTAGTGGTGGACTTCCCCAAGCTTCACGTGATGTGCAGCAAAGATCCCCAGCACATGCTCTGGGGCACCTCCTGTCAGCAGTGCTCATGGAAAAATGCCCTTGGCAGGACTTGCACATGCTGAATGTCATCAGCTGCATGTACATTCACAGAAATTTGCTTTCAGCATCTGAATCTGGTTTAGTGCCTTCCTGATTCCCTACAGCACTGAAAGCAGAACAGTAGTTCCACTTCCCACCAAATTACATTCCCAGATGCTTTTCAGGGTTAAATAACCAGTAATTAAAGTTATCCTGGGAGGAAGGAGAGCCTGCCTCGGATGGATGGTAGGATGTTGGTGATGCAGAAGGTCAGCAGTCTCTAAGAGTCGCGGTTGTGAGAGGAAGGCTTCTGTTTTTCCAGGCCAGCATTGGATGGGTATTTGGACTCAGGGTAGTGCAACCACAGGAGAATTTTAACACTGATGGAAATTTTGTGCCTAATCTTGAGTTTGGTCGGGAGCCAGGGGATGGGCAGTGGATGGGTATGTTGGAAAAGACAAGGAGCAGTACTGCAGTCCTAGGAGATGGCAGCTGGGGATCAAGAGAGCCACTGGTAGGGACATGGCCCACTGCTGTAGGTAAAACAGCAGATTTTTGAATGTAAGCTGCAGAGTAGGGGTTGACAAATGTTGAGGCTGCTGAATTGAACTTGTTTGTCTCTTCCAGGACATACACTTGCACAACTTCTTCCAGTACTGCCAGCTGGTTCAGGCGGGAGCTAAGGAAGTCCCAGGAGAACTTGTTAAATGCCTAAAGGTGAACAGTGCCTGTTGGTGGGCTTTGTTTGTGTTTTTACAGACCATCAGCAAATACCCAGACCCCTCCCCTGTAGGAACAGGCCCCCACTGCAGCACTGGGGCCTTGTGCATTGTGCAGTATCTTTACCTTTGCTCACTGACATGACTGTCTGTGTGCTGCTCCCCTCTGCCTTCCACAGCAGATAAAACAAGCATGACTCTGCTGTGCTCATGGCAAAACCTTCCTCCTACTGGACTCACATTCCTCCCCTGCTGCCCTAGCACTGATTCCAACCTTTAAACTGTAGCACAATTCCTTGTTTTCTGGAAGCCCATTCAAAACAGGATTATTTTTTTTAGGCTGAAAAAGATATGTGGGGTTATCAGCCAGTTAAATTTGACCAGAGGTGGCCTGTGACCTAGACCCAGCTTTTTGGAAATTTCTGCAGCATGAGTAAGGACCTTGGAGCAGGTCCACAAAAGGCTTCTCACAGGAATATTATATACTGGCTATTCACTGTCCTTGTTTCCTTCCATCATTGCCTGGTTTTGAGAATGCTGCTGTAGCAACAGCTCCACTTTTCAGTGGTGGGGATATATCACCACAAAGTTACTGAATGTGTGTCAGATAATGTACAAATATTTTAAGAAATAGAAATAATGGCAGGTTTTGAAGCCGAGCACTAAGATCACACTAAATTTGTTGTGAGCATTTCGTCGAGTCTCAGCCCTGCCAAGCCCCAGCACCCTCGCTACACCCTACAGACAGGGAGACATATATGTGCTAACCACAGGTGAGGGATTCCTAATGACCAGCACCTCAATAATTTCAGTTATTTAAATAACTAGATAGAAATTTCAAACCACTTCATTAGATTTGCAGGTTTGAAAACTGAAAATGAAATGCACTCTTTCGTAAACTCGTATCGTGAGATTCAGACACAAGAGCTTTATGAGATGGATAGAGAGCATATGCTCCAGATTATCTTGACCTTCACCAAGTCCCTTAAATCCCATTTCTGGTAGCAAGCTACGCATTTTGGTGAAAAGTCTTAGTGCAAGTCATTGGGCAGCAGGTTTTCATGCTCCAAAGGCACTTGTGAAAATGGCATTTCAAAAAACTGGCGCAAGGTGATGATAAGACTTGGGAGCTAAACTTCAGCGTTAAATTCTGGGGGTTTCCAGTCAAATCATAGCATGTGACCTCTAATTACATCATAGCTACCAAGACACATCTGAGACAAGGATTAATACCTGCCATGAGTGATTCATGCTGCTCCCCAAAGGCGTGCAGCTGGAATCTGTCAGCTGGAAGGAGGCAGAGAGTGCTGTTGTGGGTCCAAGTTCCCCCATCCTCCAGTGGGCTGAAGCCCACACCCTGAAGCATTTGCTAACGCCTGTCCTATTGCCACAGAAATGTCTGTGGACTGTGAATGTTTAACATCTGCAAAATGTTGAACTAAAAGTGTCTGTGTTTTGAACATTTGTTTTAGTGTTTGCACGCCATGGAGATCCAAGTAATGATTCAGTTTCTACCTGTAATTCTTATGCAACTATTTAGAGTCCTCACAAACGTGACCCAGGAGGATGAAGTAGCTGTCAACTGCACCATGTGAGTGTTGGGCAAACCACCCAGTCTTCAGTTACAAATGCAAAGCCACAAATGAGAGTGCAAAGCAGGGTCTGGTTTCCCAGTACAGGCTGCTAAGTGACAGCACTGGCTGTCCCCTGCTGCTCTCTTCCCCTGGCACATCTGGGTGTCGTGGGGCTTCGTGGGGCCCCAGTGCTGGGAGAAGCGTGGGGAAAAATGTACTTTAAAGTACATTTAAAGATACTTTAAAGATACTACTTTAAAGATACTACTGTTTTGTTTTTCAAAAGGGTTTGCTGGCAGAGACGGCGCTGGGTGCTGAGTTATAGGGGTGTCTATAGGCACCAGAGTATCCAGGCGCATCCCAGCTGCAGGCACCCGATGTGGGGAGCAATGCCCGGGTCTCATCCCAGCACACCAGTTCCCTGTGTCAGGATTGCTACAAGTTGGCTGGAACTGGGTGTGTTGTGCTGCAGGAGCAGGAGCAGCTGCTCCAGCTGTGCCTGCTCGGATCCCCCGGCGCTGCTCCGGCGGCCCTGAGAGGGTGGCACCGCTCCAGGCACAGGGAGCCAGGGCAGGCGAGGGACTGCAGGGAGCTCAAGCTGCAAAAGCACCTTCCCTGCTTAGCGCTGGCCACAACTCCCTGAAACTGAGGGATGTGCTGAAACATCTGTCTTCTTCCCGGGGTTATTCCTCAGTGAAGTTCTGCGAGGGCAAAAAGGGATGCTGGATGCCACTCCATGGAGATCCTGCTCTGGTTCTAGTGCATACCGGGCATCCATGTACCAGAAGCATCCTGCAACCATGAAACTGGAGGGATGCGGGACTGGAGCCCTGCTCCCCCAGGGATGCGGGACTGGAGCCCTGCTCCCCCAGGGATGCAGTGCCTATTGCAGTCACAGCCCTGTGACGTGTGTTCCAGGTTGTGAGGACTTCTGCTGTGTGCAACACTGTAATTCCACTCTGTTTGAATCAGCAGGGGGCAAGGGCAGGGATTCAGGTGACCAGCTCCCACCTTAATTTCCAGAGATTTTTTCAAAGCGTGGCCTGATGCTTTCCAGTTTGTCAGTAGTGTTCTGTTTAATGGCAACTGTTTTTTCATCAGACTTTCATAGTGGAATTTAAAACCCAGTGTATCTGATAAATGGCTTGTAAACTCCTCCTTGTGGTTTGGCCTTGTGGGGTTTGTGAAAACATGCAATAGTTTGTTGTTCCCTCTGGCTGGGACTGAAATGTAAATCCTCAGTGCTGGCTGGGGAAACTGGGTTCTTGCTGCCTTCATTAGCTGCCTGGGAGTGCTTCCAGTGGGCTGGCATATTCTCCAGGGTCTGCTTGACCCTCCTGAACTACAGGGTGACAACCCAAAATAGTCCAGTGCATGTAACAAGAAGCATATGATGCAAGTTCAGTAAAAAAGGAGGCTTCCAGAAGGAATAAATTCAGGGCACGCAGGAAGGTATCAGATTATAAAAACAATGGAGACTGTTTTGTCTCATCTCATCATGCAAGGAGTCTTGAGTGTTGAAGTCACCTGGTCTGGGGGATACCTGGTCCAGCACAAAAGTGAAGAAGAGACTTTGGCCACCTTGTGTCTGCGTGCTTTGTGCAAGGATGGTGCAGCCACAGGAGCTGTGAGGGGTGCTAGCCTGCAGGTACTGGCTCTCTGCAAATCAGGCTGTGCCAGCAGGTTTTGAGGTTGAGCAGGATAGGACACACATGGTTTCTGCTTCTCTGAGCTGAAGGAACTTGCTCTTGCATTGCGTGCTGAACACAAACCACGTTTCTCCTCAGGGTTCTTCTGCACATCGTGTCCAAGTGCCACGAGGAAGGTCTAGACCACTACTTGCGCTCCTTCATAAAGGTCAGTCATCACACTGGTTCTCCAAACTCCCTGTGGGAGCGGGCACACCACTGACACTGTTGTTCTTGCCGCAGTATGTCTTCCGAGCTGAGAAACCAAGCGTCAAACAGGCGAAGATGACCCATGAAATCCTGGTCCTTTCCATGGCCACGATCTTGAAGCAGTCAGCAGATTTTCTAGCCATCAATAAGCTACTCAAGGTGAAATATTGGCTGTACTTGGCTATCAAGGATGGAGGGGAGGAAAAGGGTGTCTGATATGAAGCCCAACACTTACACCCATCTAAACCCAGGGCAGCTACTGGGGCAAAGCTGCTGGGGCAGCTCCTCACATTTACATCCTTGAGGTTCTCCCCTTACAACAGAGATGAATTCTTGCAGAGAACCTGTCTGTGTGTAGGCTCATGGCAGGACACAGCAAAGGGCTGTTCATCTTGCCAGTTCTACCCATTTTCCTCAAGCCTTTACATGAGGGGTGACTCACAGGAGGCAGACTGAGTTTCTGCCTCTGGGCCTTTACAGGGCTTGCACCCCAAACTCTGCTGGCTCTTGGCAGGGTGCATTGGGATGCAGAGGGAGTGGATCTGTTCCCACCCTAAGACTGGCAGGACATCTCTGGGTAGCAAAGACACCCATACCAAGCACAACTGTGCTAACAAAATGGCATTTGAGTGTGAGCTCTCCCTCACAAGGAGGTGCTTCTCCACACAGTCAGGGAATGTCAATCCTGCTGAGAAAACTAACAGTATTCTTTGTTCGTTCTAGTACTCGTGGTTTTTCTTTGAAGCACTGGCAAAGTCCATGGCAATGTACTTACTGGAGGAGAACAAAATCAAGGTAAAAATAAATTTGTTTGATGCTGCATTACAGAACTGTCACAAACTAACTCTCCTCCAAAAGTTTTTCTGAAAAGTTTTGTAACTCTTTATTTAAAAAAAAAAAAACAAAAACAAACGTGCCAAACTGAACATCTAGCCTTTTCCTTTTTTGCTTTACTTTTCCCTTTTTCCCCTTTTTACTCTCAGCTGTAATTTAAAAATTCCAGACCTCCTCATGGCTTGTGCAGCCTCATTTTCTGAGACTACCTCCTGCAGTTGCAGCCAGCGCTTTCCTTGGCCAGTGTTTTATTAGCAAACAACTAAAACAAATGCTAAAGAACTTGTGCCTGAACTCTGTTCTCCCCAGCTGCTGGCTTGCAGCACTGAGCTTGGGTGTGCTTTTGGTTCCAGCTGCCCAGAGGCCAGCGGTTCCCCGAGTCCTACCAGCACGCCCTGCATTCGCTGCTGCTTGCCATCATTCCTCACGTGACCATCCGCTACAACGAGATCCCCGAAGAGTCCAGGAACGTCAACTTCAGCTTGGCTAACTTCCTGAAGGTCAGCAGCTTCTGTCCTTCTCCCGAGGTTTTTATCAGAAAAACAAAAGGACAGACAATGAGAAATAAGGAGCAAGCAAACAAATATGTTTTTACTTCATCTTGTCTTTGGGGTTTTTTCAGTTGTCAAAACTCTGGAGGAGATAAGCTTTCCTGGGAAAGAAACTTTCTCTTTCCGAGGAGCACTAACTCTGTATGTTACCTCGGGTTTTCAGTCATGCCTAGCAGCTGCTTGGAACCTGAAATATGTGTAATCTCGTTTTAAATATTTCTGTTGTCCACGGGAGACTTAAAGTGAGATCATCCAAATAGTTTCAGAGAAACAGGATCAAGTATGTTTTGGAAAGTCGGCAGCAGCCTGGAAGGTCAAATCTGGCTGCTGGCAGGACAGTAGTATGGAGTAGATTTAGGATGATTGCTTTAATTTTTAATCATTGCTCACATCTTGCTATTTTTTCTCCAGCGTTGCCTGACCTTTATGGACAGAGGATTTGTTTTTAACTTGATAAATGATTACATTTCTGGATTCAGCCCAAAAGATCCTAAGGTAAGGAGTAGGTTTCTTGAAAGGTGGTTTGCAGTTGTACATATCTACATCAGTCAAAGCTCTGTAGTGATTATTTTATACGACTCTTGGAGGCCTTTTATACTCTGTTCCCACAGAGTCTTTTGGAGGCAGAGACCTCTTTGTCTGGGCCAAGAGCCTGTATCCAGATAAGTTTCCAAGTGATGTAAAGAGTCAGCAGTAAAGGAGAGATTGGTTAATAGTCTGGATGAAAAAGGTAAAGAAGTCCCAAGTGACAGCTGCATGCACTGACACTTGGTGTGAAACAACACAGAAATTTGCCATTTATTAGTGAGTTTCACCACATGCTCTTTAGATTCCCCAATTCTTGTGCAACAAGCACATTGAACTGGAAGCAAATGGGTCAAACTGAAAACATAGTTTGTGTTTGTCTTTTTTTATCCCAGCTGCTGGTTGAATACAAGTTTGAATTTCTTCAAACCATTTGCAATCACGAGCACTACATTCCTCTGAACTTGCCAATGACCTTTTCCAAACCCAAGCTGCAAAGAGTTCAAGGTATGTCCTTTCTCAAGAGACTGGCTAAAGAGCTACAATTTATTAGTCTTGATGGCTTCTGACCACATGGACTTTGGTTTGGTGTCAAGGAAATGTATGTCCTCGTTAGCCTGATTTACATTAACCTCAGGACAAGATGCTTTTCTGTCAAGTTTTCATAATTTTGCTCCAGAATGGTATGCAGTCAGTCTTTTCAGTATTTCCTATATTTAAGTTTGCATGGGAGTAACAATATCTGAAAGAAACCGCCTGTGCCTCAGTAAATATAGAAATTGTGCAAGTGTAATCCTTTGTTCTCATGAGTGTCAGCATCCCCTGGGAAGTGGGTGTCTTATCAATGGGTGCTGTAGGGAACGGAAGTATAGGAGAACAGATTGAACTCACTACTCCAATGCCAGCTCTCTTTGTGGCCACCAGAAGGTGACCTAGGTTACCTTTTCATTTTGAACAAGAGCACAGCAGGGCACAGTGTGTTTGAGCTTGTACTCAAACCTGGGCTGAAGGCAGCCAGCAGAGAGCTTGAGCCCGTGCCAGTCCTTAGTGCATTCCAAGGGCATAAGTGTTGTGCACCACCACGTATCCACACTGCTTTTGTTGTCACACTGTGTCCCTGTTGGTCCTGAAGCTGCTCAACAGCTCAGATGGGGTTACAAGGGGCTGCTCTGAGGCACGAGTGGGGGGCTGGAGCTCTGCCACCAATGGCAGTGTTGGACATCAGTGGCCTCCCAAGAGTGCTATAGAGATACCCTCATTCTCCCTGGGTCCCACTTTCTCATCTGTGCTAGATAAATGCAGTAAATATTGCCAGGTTTGGATACTAATAGCTTGACCAATATAAGTACGGGAGAAGAGAGTGAGCTTTGGGATTCCCCCATGTGAAAGCCCAGTGGGTTTATGATTGTATGATTTATTCTGATGGAGAAAAGGGGATGTTTGGTTGTGCCTCCACACACATCCAGATGGCAGAAGCAACAGTAACAGTGGAAGTATCCCTTATTTTGATTTATATATATATGTGTGTGTGTGTTGTGTGTGTGACCTCAGAGCTTTCTGGACCAGCTGCTAATGTCTTACATCAATTTGACTACTTGCCTGGCATCATTTAACAAAAGTTTTGCTGGAAATGGCTGAGAAAAACACATCCACAGTGCCTCCCTGATGCTTGTTAGTGGCATGATAACATAGGGATGCTCTTTCTTGGTTAACATTCCCCTTTGCATTTGAGATGGTTAAACTGAGAAGCTCTAAGGGCAGCTCATCTTCCCTCCTGTGTTTTATTGTGACTGAGACCTACCAGCTGAGATTTACACACAGCTCTTGCCAGTACAGCAGCCCTCCCTCAGGTAGCTGAAGTGCCTTTGCAGTGGTGCCTGAGCTCTGCCTGCTGTGGTAGAGGGATACAGCGATGCATCTCCATTGCAGGCTTGTCTGGTTTTATGGACAGACCTGTGGTTACAGGGGACTGCGGGCTCAGAGATGGAGAGGTACGAAGTGCCCATCACAGAGGAGATACCCTGCTGGCATGCCTCACCTCTTTATCAGCCTGTTTGGATGAAGAGAGGGGTCATGCCCAAACCCTTACTGCTTTGTTTCTGGGAAAAGACGGAGTAGTCCCCAGGGAGGTGGATAAAGAGGGTTTCTGCAGCTTCAGTCACTGCAGACAGGCATGATGACAGAGCACATTGCAGCAACCACATCCCACCGAGTTGGAGAGTTGTATGTCAGAGCAATTTCTCTGAAACATCTCAGCTAATTCTGGTTTGTTGGTGGTGTCTGTCCCTTCTGCTGTACCTGGGGATATCAGCCAGAGCAAGCCCCAAGCTTGGCCTCACAGCAAGCAGCTCACAACTGGTTTTGCAATCTTGTGACAGGAAAACCCCCAAGGGATTGACAGAAGCTGGCAGTTAAGCAATAGCCTTACAAATAATATTAAAACATGATATAGAGTCCTGTTTCTCCAAGATTTAGAGCATTACTTGTTCCTGTTTATTTTTGCTGTCTTTTTATTTGTCCCTTTTCTTTTTACACATGAATTAGATTTTTTTTCATTTGCTGTGGAACGGTTCACTTCAGTAGGTAGGTCCAACTGGAATGACCAAATCCTCTAATATCAAATGAAATATACACCTTCGAATCAATTAGCTTGCAATCAACTAATGAAATAACCATGTTGTGTGACAATTAGGCACTTGCTAACTTGACTAACAATGAAAGCTAGATAATGTTCCAAATTGCTTTCTCTTTCCTCTGAATCAGAGTTTCACAATTCAGTAAATGCTACTTATGAATCAATGAACCCAAAAATATTTTTTGCAGCCGCAGAGCTGTTGTAACCCTTCGGCTGGAATTTTCAGAGCTGTGTGTATGCACCCTGCCTTACCACAGGAAAACTTTCACACATGTTTTCAAAAAAATAGTCTGAGCTGAGCACAGCTCTAATTTGGTGTGTGAGTTGTCTGACAGAGATAACGGTGCCAGGACAAGGTCATTCATAGCAGCCCAAGTGCACACGCACCCTGCACTGAAATCTCTGACTGTTGCTTCCCTGCTGCACTGTCCAGGCACATCCATGGAAGTGATGTCTTATCCTTGTAGCAGCCACTCCTTTGATTACAGAATATAGCCTGAATCTACATGAGATGCAGGGTACAAGTTAAGTTAACCGAGGTAATTAGATATTGAGCTGCCTTTCTCCTGGGAGTCAGCACAGCTTCTAAGGAGCTGTGTTCAATATCTGCTGGTGGGTAGCTGAGGGAATCTCACAGTTTCTAACAAGCAGCTACCTGGAGCTCTCCCCTGGCTCCCCAGCCCGTGCAGCTGCCCAGCTGTGCAGACCACTGGAGGAGCACTTGGCACCTGCTCCTCGCTTGCATCCTTATCCCAGCAGGAGTATTTGCCTTTGCTCTGCTCTCTGACGTGGAGAGAAGGAATGCAGATTTCATGGTGGATATGGAATGAGCTACAGAGCAGCACTGCTAGGGCTGGGGGTCCTAAACCCACCATCTGCACTGCCCATTCCCACACTCACAGATGCTTGGTGGAGGTTGGCACTCCTGCAACCTGGGTAGTTTGGGCATTTACAGGATAACTGCCTGTCAGGAGCAGAGCAGCCCCCAGGCACGAAGTTGTCCTGTCTTTCCCCATTTCATACATCTCTGACTTTACAAATTACTCCCTGGAGAGGTAAGCTTTGCAAAGCATCACACTGCAGAAATCCTTCCTTCAGGTGCTGCTGAAAGAGAGAGGGCTGTAATTAATGAACATCCTGACCTGGAAGTTGCTGAGTTATTTGATATGACTTAGCTCAGTGCTGGAGAAAACTGTATATTCAGTTCAGGTGTTATTGAAACATCAGGGCACTGTAGAAGAGAGTGATGAACCCTTCTGGAGGACTGTAGTAGGTTAAGTAACGTTTTTCTGGAAACATTTCCCTTAACCGTTGCCTCGCTGTTTCTTTCAGATGTAAATCTCGAGTACAGTTTAACTGACGAGTATTGCAGGCACCATTTCCTGGTGGGGATGCTTCTTAGAGAAGCCTCTGTTGCCTTGCAGGACAACTATGATATCAGATATACAGCCATCTCAGTCTTAAAAAATCTCTTGATCAAGCATGCCTTTGACAACAGATACCAGCACAAGGTCAGGCCTGTTTTGTTGTCTTTTTAACATAATGTTGTTGAATTTTATGGAAAAAAAAGCACACATCAGACTTTTAGATATTGCGTGGTTCACCAAGGGTAGACTCATTACTTTTTAGGAAATTGTTGTAAATAACTGATAGTTATGGTATAACAGTAATAGCTCTAAGAAACTGTCTGGGAACAAAAATAATGCAGTCAGATAACTACAGCCCCCTTATTCATCCTGAGTATTTAGTTAATAAAGCCTGAAGTCATTCACGAACTTGAAAGTGTCATTAGCGAAGAGGTTGTTCAACAAAATTAGGCAACATCAATGATGTTCTGGTCTTGGGCTTAAATTCATATCCTGCATTAATATGCTATAATCAGGAAACAGAACTGATCTGTTACAAGTCAGCTGCATATTCTCCTAATTAGTGACTCAGAGGAGAGGATCTCAGTTCTCATGAGATGCTGGATTTCCGCTGGGTAGCTCTCAGCGTTCTTCAGGCAGAGGCTCAGAGTGTGGTAATGCTCAAAGAGCCTGGAGATGGGCTTGTTTTATTTTGCTGCTGCTCCCTGCTGATACAGAGGCCCTCAAAAGTGCCCATCTACCTGTGCAGACACTACCTGTCCTTGCTCTAGCCTGATAACTGTTTAGAGTTTAGGTCCTCAGATTGCTCCTAGTGTGCTGCATTGCTGAGTTTTATCGGGGGACATGGACAGCTTCCTGGCATGAAGGGTGCGAGGAGTGGCCCTAATGGGCCCAGAGCCAGCTCCTCTTCCCTCCCTTCTCTGCCTGTTTGAAGGGCTGAGCGGGAGGTGGGCTTGCTTTTCTCCGCAGTGAGGGTCCATGGTGATTACACAGCCTGGGAACAAAACTGCAGCCCATGGCAGCTGGCAAGGCTTGATATTTCAGGAGAGATTTGCCAGCTCCCTGCCAAGGCTGGGTCAGAGGCAGCCTGTTCTGCACTTCGGGGTGCCTGGAACCCCTCACACTAACTCAGGAGCTGTGTGCAGCACTCTCCCTGACTCCCCAGAAACTCCACCTCTCTTACAGTTGTCCTGTGGGGTATTTGTACATGTGTTGTGCTCCAGGCTGTGTGACCAGGAAACTGTCTGGAGCCAGGGCAGGATGCTCAGCTGGTGTCCAGAGACACCAAAGCAAAAAATCACATCACGGGCAGGACAGGCTGAGTGTGGCAGGGTCTATTGGCACAGTCTTTCTCCAGCCAAGAGACCCCATCTCTGTCAATGGCCAAGAGGTTTTCTCAACCCATGAGTGTTTTCAAGATTTCTTTTATCTTTTGTCATACTGAATCACAAGGAAAAACTGGATTCTTTTATCATTCAAAATGTTCCATTCACTTTGCAAGCCTTAAATTTCTTTCCCTTTTTTTTTTTTTTTTTGGCAGCTCTTCTGTCAAATCCAGAATAATAAATGTTTAACAAAAAATAATTGGATGTAGAAGAGCCCTCCATTTAGAAAATGTCAACCAGACCATTTTTTGTATGTATCACTTAATCCAAATTAATCTTTTCCTACAAAATCCTTTCACCAGAAGGATTTGCTGTGGAGAATTCCCTACTGGAAGCAATAGCCAGCACCAGGCATGGAGCAAATGTTTCTGTTCCATTACTCCTAGGTGTTGCACTTAAAAATCAAACTATGTTAGTCGAGTAGCAGTTAAAGAGATAGGAAATCCGGGATTTAGTTTGTCACACATCCTGTATGACTGGGAATGTTACTTAAGCTCCAAAATCCCCGAGTGCCCCAAGCTTGTTGCTAGAAGGATAAAACCTCCCTGGCAGCTCTAGAACTGGAGATGAGAAGCCAAACCAACACATGCCCTCAAGACACCATATACAGCATGTAAATACACACATATATGTACATGTGCTTTGGCTCAAGAGTTTTCCTTTTTGACTCCACTGGAAACATACTTTTTTCTCCCTGTTTTCAGAACCAGCAGGCGAAAATCGCCCAACTGTACCTGCCACTCTTTGGGGTGCTCCTGGAGAACCTCCAGCGCGTCGCCAGCCGTGAGGCGCTTTATTCCTGTGCATCTGCCTCCAGCCCTGTGAGTAAAGCCCAGTGATGCCTCTTTGCCCTCCCTCTTTGTCCTGCTGTCCCCACACACACCTCCTGTGCAACTTCCACTGCCTGCAGCCAGGCTCAGCTTTAGAAATAAGTGTGTTTTTCCACTTCCCTCAGGACCGTAAGGTGCTTGTTTCTTTTAATTTGGCTTTTCTGTGACTTAGTTCTGTCTGCAGAACTGTCTGAGAACAAGGTCTCTCCCTTTTTTAACATGTTTAACATATTTCTGTACAGTATGTGCAGTGCCCTGAGGTGAGGTAAATCCCTCCAAGTGTAACAAGTTGACACAGGACTCAGCCTTAGACTCCAGCATTCATTATGGGGAGTTGTCTCAGAGCTGTGTGGGGTTCCCAAGTGGCCTTAGCCTTGCAGACTAGGCTTCCCTCCTTGTCTGGGGCAAAAGAAAAACAAATAAGACATTTGAGAAAAACAATTCAAAATTGCAACTCAAAAGATGAAAAACAAAAGGGAAAACGCTGCTGTGAGTTTAATATGTTCTGCTGTTCGTTCTACTCCTTCTCCAGTCTTTGTTTCTTTGTTATGGAAGAAAGGATACCGATTTTTGTTTTCTACTGTGTTGTTTTTAAAAACTGCTCTAATTTGCCTTTTTTTATTGCATTATTCTCTTCTGTAAGAGAATAGGTGTTACCTTCTATTGGTCACAGAAACCATATATTGCTTTACAGGCATCCAGGGATGAATTCATATGCAATTTTCCATCCCCCTCAAATAGATCCAGCCTGATTGCAGACAAAGATCCAGGTAAAATAATTTTTCTAAATTTTAGCTTTCCCATTTATTTTTAACACAACTGTTATCAGCCTGAAAAACCCAAACCCCATTACCCCAAGCCCAAAACAGTCATTTCCTGAAAGACCTCAGAGAGTCTGCATGCTTTTCCATGGATGTAGTGTCACCCCAACTGTCCTTTCCAGATTTGTCCTTTTGCAGCTTTTGACATGGGGCTTTGCCAAGCCCCATCAGTGCTGTCTGAATTGTGTCCACCACTCTCTGTCTGTGCTGCACTGACGAGTGCTGGTGCAGAGGGCTTAATTGTGGGGTCTGGGTTTTCTTTTTCAGCCTGTGGAGCAGCCCTTCCAAATGGCCATGCAATAAAGCGAGAGGACTCAAAAGGATCCCTGAACTCGGAGGGGGCGACCAGTTCCCCGGATCAGAGTGAAAACGTAATGTATCAGGAGCTGGAAGTAACAGTGCTCACTACAGCAGTCTGCAGGATGTGTTAGATAAGGGAGAGGGAAAAGGAGTCCCCTGTGTTAATGCTCTCCAAAGCCAGCTTATAGATATCTCTGTTTGGAAACAAATAGATTGATGTTTAACAGGGGCGGTCAGAGTCACTGGTCTGGTATGCTTTCCCTCTTCAAACGTCCCTCAGCCAAAAATAGAACTGTTGACAAATTACGTGTTAAAGATGAAAGGCAAAATCTGTTTGGAAAATCTCTGCTCCCATGGTGCATTTATCCATACTCTGACGTGCTCCCCATGTGTGGATGGGTCTGAGCCCGGCCAGAGCCCAGTGTCTGGTGCTGGGAACTGTTTCCATGCATGTCTGGGAAACAGAGCACCGTGATGTGAGATTGCCAGTGGCCGCTGACTTAAGATGAGCTGTTTGATGAAAAAAACCAGCACAGGCCAATAACCACAGGCCCAAACTTGCAGAAGGTGAGTGCGGTCACTCCTCGAAGAGCTCTGACCTCCCTATTTGGACAGGGTATACTTTCCTTCTTGGCAGATTGCACACATGAAAATCAGGTATTTGTGCAATCCGGCCCCTGGTTTTCCTCAAGGCGCTTTCCCAATGCCTGGGTTGGTGTGAATCATTGATGCATCTTCAAAAAGTTTGGCCCTTGCAAGGCAAAGATTATCTGGGCTCCTGTGTCCTGACATGCTTAGCAGAGGTGGGGCCTTGCAAGCTCTCCTTCATAAATCACAGAGGTACAAGACCAAGTATAGCCAAACACTTGACTATCAAACTGTTCAGCAAAGCCCTGAGCATGTGCTTCAGTGTTGCTCGTGGGGTTTGCAGAAAGCAATACCACTTGCAGCTCAGCTCTTCTCCCATGGCCAGAAATCCTCCTCTGTGCCCTTGAAGGTACACTTTTCAGAGTTGTTGAAAAATGCCTTTTCTGTTAGGGAATGCAATATCCACAAAACCACGTAAAAGCAATGCCACGTGGAGGGGCACAGCTTCTGTGCTGCTCTGCAGAGGCAGACAGGTTGCTCATTTCCTCTTGCCCTGGAGTGAGTTGTGTGCTAACTTGATCGTTTGGCATGGTCAGTAGCGAAGCTCTGGCTACAGCACACATCTCCAACTCTAAAATGATTGTTTATTTCTGCTTTGTTATGACTCACATCCACGGCTTGTCCCAGAATAAACAGCAAATAAGATCTGTGGATCACTCTTCAAACATGTGACGCACAGTTTTAGGAGAAGTGTCCTGCTTAGGGCTTAATTGTATCCATTTGTTGGGGGATATGGCTAGAGTAAGCACAGAGAATGCAAAATAAAATTGGTATAACCTTAAAAGTCATGTTTCCAACCACACAGTGCCCAAGACTTTCCCACATAAACTGATTCACCAACAGGATTTCATTTATTTTGCCTAAATCACTAAGTAGGAGGAAAATTGGAACATTTCCAAAAATCAGGGGGGCAAAAAAAAGTCTTAAGCTGAAATTTTCTCCTTTTTTAGCAACTGACATTTTGCTTTGAATTGTATGTCATTAATAGAAAGTTAGATTCTTGCTTTAAACTGTGATAGCCAAAGAACTCTTTTGTTACAAGAACTGTCTTTAAAAACGTCTGGGAGTTTAGATGCTGCAGAGAGCAAGGCAAGTGAAATCAGACTGTTGTTTGTTTTGCTGGATAAGACTTCATTCCCTGCCCAGACATTTGTTTTTCTGGGCAGAGAAGCGTTCAGTCGTGTGTCCAGGATTTCCAGGCTGGATGGGCAGCAACCCCAAAGGATGAGCTGTCTCCAAAACATGGTTCTCTGGGGTGCTCAAGCTGGGGGGGCGGCAGGAATGGCAGCACGTCTGGTACGTGCCGGGTTTGCTGTGCCCACGCTGCCCAGAGCCTGGCCCCGCACTCTGCTTGGGCACAGCCCAGGGACCCAGGGCCACGGTCCTCCATGTCACAGCTGTGTCCCAATAGGTCCGCAGAAGTTCCATGAGGAGCAGCGTGTCACACTGCAGCCGGCTGGACCAGTTTGAGATCCGGACGCTCCTGATGTGCTACCTCTACATTGTGAAGATGATCTCTGAAGGTTGGTGACTCCTGCTCGCTGGGGGCAGCCAGAAACACAAGGGACCACCACTGGCAGTTTTGGTCTGAAAGGTCCCTCTTTGAGATTTTAAATCTCAGTGCACTGCTTTTCTTTTTCTTTCAGATACTCTTTTAGCTTATTGGAACAAATTCTCCCCCCAGGAGCTGATCAATGTCCTTGTGCTTCTGGAGTGAGTATGATGATGTGGCTGTTCAAACCCTGTGCCTTCATGTGGTCAGTCTTGGCTAAGGAGGAGACCACAGTGCACTCACTACCCTGTGCAACACTAGAGGTGTCTGTCCATTTGTAATGAAATGCTCTTCCTCCTTCTGAGGAGAACCAAGTGAAGTGAAGTGGCAGTGCCCTGTGCTCGGTCTGGGCTGTGTCCCACCATGTGTGAACGAGCAGGGCTCACAGCAGAGCCTCCACATTGCAGTGGGTTTGGTGGAACAGATGGGTGAGAGGACAGGGCTGTGCCATCGGTTTTGGAAACCACAGGTATGAGGTCAAGTGACTTGTAGATACAGACCCAAACCCTCGTGCACAGAGGAGGGTGTCTGCAGGCCAGGGTAGATTTTCAATGCTGTGGATCGTTCCTGACCTGCAGGATCTCTAATAGATATGTATTTTGCTTTCTTCCTAGGGTGTGTTTATTTCACTTCAGATACGTGGGGAAGAGGAATATTGCCAGGTACTGTGTTCCTCCATCAGGTGCCAGGGCGTGGGGGCTGTCCCGGTGTTCCCTGCCACAGTTGAGGCAGGAAGGGCACGTGCACGCCCACGCTGGGCAAACCCCAGATGGCAGGAAGCCCGTGGGGCCCGGGCTGTGCTCAGCACCGTGCTGTGAGCAGGGGCCCCACATCTCAGCACCCTGCCCCTTCCCTCCCCTCCAGCTCCTGCATGCGATCCCCAGGCCCAGGCGAGCGCAGGGTGGCAGTGTCCCCCCCGGCCGGCTGCAGGTGAGACACGAGTCACAGCTCCCTCCCTGTTCCTGACCAGCGGCTCTGCTCTTGCAGTAGCTCTAGGGCCATCTGGAGCAGGCGACATCGTCGTGGTCTGGTCAGTCCCACCGGGATTGTCCAGGATAAACCAGATAAGTGTGTTGGAGAGAGGAGGTCTCTGTCCTGGTGCCTCATGTAATCCAGTAGTGATGTGGCTGCTGCTGCTGGCCCAAACCCACATTGTTTGCTTCCCCTTGCAGGGTGCACGATGCCTGGTTATCCAAGCACACGGCAGCAGAGCGGAAATCCCAGACGATGCCAGCGCTCCGCAGCAGAGCCGGGGTGCGGCTCCAGCATCTGGGCAGCTTGGACACGTCCTTCACACTCAACCACAGTATGTACAGCAGGGGGAGGTGGAATGGGTCCGTGGAGCGTCAGCCTGATGAAAACTTCATGAAGCTGTTTTCCACTTGCTGCTTGTTGCTTCAGAATACTTAAACTCTGCGGAGTTGCAGTGGTCACCACTCCTCCCTGCAACATTCCTAGATGGGTGGGGGTGATGTTTAACCCAATCCACTAAAAATCACAGCTGGGACTCAGGACTTGTGTGACTTTTTCCTCTTGCCTGTCCTGGCTCAGCTTCTTGACTGAGTGTGTGTGCAGGCAACACCTTGGTTTGGGTAGTGAGCAGGGCAGGCAGGAGAGCTGCCATGCACAGACCTGTGCTGGGATCTGCTCTAAGCCTTTCCATGTGGGTGAATTTTGTCCCATTGAAGCACTTTGCCATTTCCCCTTCGTGGAGACAACTTGGACACCTCATTCTCTGTCTGGCTTTAAAGACAGTGATATTGAGGGGTAATGCTGATACTGGTTTTCTCTCTTGGCATCAGGCTGAGGCAGCTTCTTTGAATGGAGCTGGCAAATTCAGCATCTTGCTATTCTTGCTTCATCTCCCAAACCCAGTGAAGTGCAAGGGGAGAACCTTATCTAAATCAGCATTTAGATCTTGTGGGAGTTGGATTGTTGAACACTGTTTCCTTCTGATTTTCTCTCTGCTCACAGATGCAGGCACCTCAGAAGCAGATATTGTGCATCAGGCGTTATTGGAGGGCAACATTGCCACCGAGGTGTGCCTGACAGTCCTGGACACCATCTCTTTTTTCACTCAGAGTTTCAAGGTCAGCACTGCAATCAAAAATGTTGTAGAAAAGTGTGCTGTATTTCTGTATGTGTGAGGATTTTGGCGATCCGCTCTCCTAGAGTGGAAGAATATGGAAGGCTTTACAAAAGCAAATAGTTTGCAACTTGCTTATTTTCCAAAACACTGAGTGTTTCACAGGGTCTTAGAGTAATTATGCCCTTATGCAATCTCGCTGTTTCTTCAAAACTGCAAGATGATATACCGTGACTGTAAATATTACAAAAATAGAATAAGAGGAAACATACATCATGTAGAAAGGAGGACTAGAGGAAAGGGAAATGAACGTCCAGCCTTTTCAGAACGGTCACTCATTTCAGCAATGAATTCCTAGAAGCAAGTCCCAAATTTCTTTGAATCTGTGTACATTAATATCCCTGGGGCTGAGGCATTAATGTCTCAGCTGTGGTTACCAGTACAGACAGGACCAGTACCACTGGTGGAAGTCTTTTTCTTCGTGCTCCTGGCAGTCATTGCCATCTACAAAAACCAAAGCCTCTGTGGTGAAGAGAACCCCAGACTGGCAGCAAAAACTGTTCCAGAAGTGCTCTTCCCAAAGTGTAGTCAGAGGAATCCTGTGTGTAGCAATGTGTCTGCATAGTGTCACAAGAGCAACTCTGGATTTCAGAGCAAGCACGATAAAGATTTCCTTTTTAGATGGATTGAACAACATGGGGAGAAACGTCATCATAGCCTCTGCTTCTGTTGCAGAGCCAAAAAGCCATCCTGGTGCATACACCAAATTACTCCTTAGAAGTTTGGTAGCAGCAAAAGGATTTTGAGGCAAGCGTTAAAACTTGCTTGACTTTCTCAGTTGCCTCTTTTTGAATATAGCTGAACTGCAAAACAATGTGATTTTCAAACCACAGGATAGACTGGATTCCCTTCTGCTTTACTGGGCTTCTGCTTCACTTTTATGGTCACAGGGTGTTCCTGCACAGACGTGGGCTCTGTGCTGCAGCAACAGGGCTGGTGCTGCTCTTGCTGCCAGAGCAGATGATCTCAGTTTAAAAGTCTGGATCCTAAACTTACCCTGTGACAAGGTGTGTACAAGGTTTCAAAAGACAAGTAGCTCCATTTTACCATATCTCCAGAAGATGCAAACTGGCAAAATTTGCAGGGAAGGCGGGAAGTGTACTGGTTTCCTACAGCTATCAATCTATCCAGTGAAAAGATGTGATAGTCTTTTTTTATCTCGCTCTCTTTTGGGCTGCAAATGAAACAGTTTTCAAGGCAAATAAAAAGAAATGGAAAACAGTTATGTTGTTAACAGCATGTTTTATTTAAAATAACCAGGCACCCAGTGAAAGTTGTACAGGTTATTGACTTAAGTTTTGGAATTAGTCGTGCAAAAGTGATAAAATATTTTTGTTTATTCTCTGCTATAAAAATAGCCTCTGACTAACTACTGTAGGTTTGTAGTGATTGTCACATTTTATTAGTTGTACTTTTACTGAAGTAAAAGTTCCTTATCTGGCTTAAGAATTTATGTGATTAATTATGCAAAATTATCTCTGTTATTTCCAGCTTCAGGCACAACATTTCTGTGAAGTAAATTCTCTCATTGCTTTACAGACCCAGCTTGTAAGCAACGATGGCCACAATCCACTTATGAGGAAGGTTTTTGATATTCATCTGGCTTTTCTCAAAAATGGGCAGTCAGAAGCAGCTCTTAAGCATGTGTTTGCCTCTTTGAGAGCTTTCATTAGCAAGGTATGTAATACATGACAATAAGGGTGTAGGAGAACTTATAGGTGTGGCAGAAGAGGCCAGTGTGCTTAAACTCCTGATATTTTAAAGATGTGTTTTAGAAAATGAGTTAACCTGGGCTGTTTTTTAAGTCAGTGAAGTTCTCCAGTTGTTTATTATTTGGTGGATATCAGGAAAAAAAAGGAGAAATCGTGAGGAATTCCCTCACTTGCCTCAGTCACAAAGATTAGTATCTGTTCAACCAAAAGCTGGTGCTTGGATCTTTGCCCCGAACTGACTATGCTGACAGTTCTATGGCTTGAATAATGCTTGCTCTGACAGGCAGCTCCTCACCCACTGCATTTGAAAGGAGGTACTTGCTGAACTTCTTTCCATGCTTTTCTGAGCCCTGGTAGGCAGTGAGGCTGTTTAACCCCCCAGCTCAAGCGGTGACAAAGCCACAGCAAACTACAAAAGAGCAGTGGCTGATGCTATGAAAAAAGCAAGGAGTGACGACATTTCCCTTTGTGCTTGTCAAAATCTGCCACTTCTCAGTAAGAACGTTTTCAAGACCCTATGTACATGCAAATGCCATTCCTTCCAAGCTGCACACTCATCATGAACACAAAATTAATTAAAACCTCTCAAATCCCGTATTCACAGCACTTCATTAATGAGGAAAATCCATGTGGTGGGAGATTGCAGCCAGGCAGAGCACAGTATGTGAGTGATAAGCAGCAAACAGTAACTTCCAAAGGAGCTCTTGTACCAGCTGCTGACCAAAGTGATTAAATAAAGAGGCTGCTAAACTGTTTTTCAGAGGTGGAAAAAGTCTGTGCTATGTACATTTTACTATAACCCCACAACAAAGCTAAGAGCCAGTATGAGTCTAGGGCTGTGCTAAGCAAACCTGTGAGAAGCAGAAATGCAGAAGTCTTGCTGGCTCCCTAGCTGGCTCCAGGCAGTGTGGTCTTCTGCAAGGTGTTTTTTCCATGGGGTTTCTTAAAGCCTGCTAGATTGGCAACTGGCAGTGGCAGGAATCGCTCAGTTTTCCTGCAGGGTCCAGTGCATGTTTATTGTTCTACCTTTCTGTTGAGTTTTCTGTGTGCCTGTGACTTGCATAGCCTCGAGGCCCATCCAGATGCAGCTCTGCAGACACCCCACCTTCCCTCTTAATAGTCAAAAGTTTGTTTAGCCAGAAGTATTTGTTCTGTGCCTATAGCAAATAAGAGACATTCCTTGCCTTCCCGGCACATTTTCTGGGAGGTTGTTTTAAATGTGAAGCCAAACCTGAACACCTGCTCAATTTGATCTCACTGTCATCCTTCAAAGCCTGGAGCCCCTCAGGGGTTCCACGCTTGCTTTCCAAAATGCCAGTGACACCAAGGCAGGCTGCGTGCTTGGCCACTGCAAGGATGGGCAGTGGGATTGTTTTCTTGGATCTATGCCAGCCTGAATCCACGCTCAGTTTGGCATCAGGGGTCTTTAAAGATGTGAAAGATTGATTTCACCTAATTTCTCACATGTAACAGGACACGTGTTGCTTCTGTAAGAGCAAGATATGAGCCCAGCAGATTGTATCTGTAAGGAAGTGTTTTTGTTGCCAACTCCATAACCACACAAGTCCCAAAGTTCCTTCTAAGTTCTCTCAAGGGTTCTTCCAAGGGCTAAAGTGGCTGGGGGGTGAGCGTGGGTGGTCACTGCATTTCATGACAAGTGCAAGGATGGCACGTGTTCCTGAAAGTTTGTTTTGAAGTACGAATGCTGCACTGCTTTGTAACTCCAAGAAAAGCACCAGCGAGTTATGCCTTTGACAGGGTTAGAATGGGCAGTTTGTCATTTTTATGACCTTCTGTGGTAGCTGTAATTACAATGAAAAAACCCCCCTCTTATCTGGGGTCACAGCAAATGGTTGCTGGAGGGAAAAAACCTTCTGAGATTTATCCCGCATCCCAAAATGTGTCTTAGAAATAGCTTTCCTTCTGCATTACATCTGGTTACTGGATAGGCAGAAGACCTTAAAAAAAAAAAAAAAAAAGATGTTGCAAGAAAGCAAAGAACAAAAAAGTGCTGTAATTGTTTGCATCTTTAGTTTTGGTTTTAAAATGAATCCTGCTTGCATGCATGTGTGCTGGGAATTCAGGAGGAAAGCTGACTTTGTTTTACCAGCTGGGAAGAACCAACAAAGCCTTGACCATTCGGGTTTCATAATCTAGGTTTTCTTAACAACTGAATCCTTCTGTTCAGAGCATCACTTACAGATAAATACATACATACATACGTGCTTGGGAATGGTTTTAAATTAAAGGTTATGAAGGAAAACATGCACAGAGGAGGGTTCTGCCTTAAAGAGCAGCTCAGACACCTGGATGTGAATGATGGAAACCCCATGTCTTGCCTGCCACTGTGGCTGTCCTACCTTCACACCCCTTTTGTGCTGAGAGCTCTCTGGGAGCTGGTTGCTGTGTTGACTCCTGCTCTGGTCCATCATATTAGGGCTGGATCAGAAATGGGCTCCTCCAGTGTTCACAGTCATCACACATGGGCCATTTCATGCTCTTCCTGGTGTGTTCTTCAGCCAGGACAGCCACAGGCAGCACCTGGCCAAATCTCCAGCAGGTCTCCTGGCACCAGGAGCCACTGCTGTGGCCAGCTGTGAGCTAAACCCAGTGCTGAGCATGACCCCATCTCGCTGTGGGGGAAGAACTGCATTACAGTGGGCAGCAGTTCCTTAGGAGCTCCTTTGCTGAGTGCACACAAGATCCCTGTGACCCTGCCTTACCATCATATCTATTTGCCTCTTTTCTTTCTCCCATTTTTCTTCTGAATATGTTTTTTGGTAGAGGCAGTGAACGTCCAAGTATTGCATGTCTTCATTCTGTTCTTTAACCTGTGTATGTGTGTGTGTGTGATCCCAACAGTAGTCTTGCTAGCCACAGGTCCTAGATTGCTGTTTTGAGACGCTGTCACCAGTATGCCATGGTGGTGGCCATGGCAGTACCCTACAAGCTTTCCTGGGACATGTATACTTAATGCAAGGAGTAGAGGGCCACAGTAACAGCTCCAGGCTCTGACTGGAGGATGTGAGTAAATACTCTGACATCATTTACTGTCATCCCCCATGGGCAGAAGGTAGTGGGACAGATAGAAGTGCCCCAGGAGGACCACTGGGTCTTGAACAAACTGGACATGTCATTCCTCTGAGCAGGTAAAACCACGGTTGCCTCTTTGTGCCAGGAATTCCTTGGGGCTCATTGCCAGCTGCAGCAGGAAGGAGCAGAGTGCAGAAGGGGCCATGTTGCTGCCCAAACAGCCTCCACTGCCTTGAGGAAGTGTTGGCGTCACCCCTCTCCAGCCGGTCCCTGCAGAGGTGGCTGCGTGCCAGCACAAAGCCCTTCCTTGTTCTGCTTCCCTGTTCCCAGACCACTCTGACTGGGGTGGAAGGAAGCTGAGTGTGGTGTTCCCTCCCCTCTAGCCACCACTCGCGACCGCAGCCAGTGGGACACGCGCTGGCATCGCCATCTCCAGGAGACCTGGAGGCTGCTGCCCACTGAGGCACTGCGTCCATCTGCTTTCCAGGCATGGCTGTGCTTGCCCCCACAGCTGTGCTCAGCAACAGGAGTTTGGTGAGGGCACAGATGTGCCACCAGGTTCTTCCCCTGCTGCAGGTCTCTGTACCCTGCTGCTGACTGAGGGAGCTCACACTGTGGTTTGGCTTGGTCCTGCTGCTTCCTGGGGCAGGCTCCGTCTGGGGGACCAGGGCAGCTCACTGTATTTTAGGCTCTCAGGGA
The DNA here is from genome assembly GCA_013399855.1 of Oxyruncus cristatus. Taxonomy (NCBI): domain Eukaryota; kingdom Metazoa; phylum Chordata; class Aves; order Passeriformes; family Cotingidae; genus Oxyruncus; species Oxyruncus cristatus. Next base: position 3,438,020 of record VXAY01007089.1, on the reverse strand, counting down.
CAAGCCAGTCTCTTGTTTGCATTCCTGAGGGTGCACAGGCATGAGCAGGTGGGTCAGATGGACATATGCAAGCACATCCCCAAGAAGTCTGACAGCAAAGTTCACATTGGTCTAGGAAACGTAGTTAAAAATAGGCCCCAAATTCATTCCCACAAATATTTTCAGGCTCAGAATGCTGGCAGAAGTTTTACTGAGGCTGACCAGGCTCAGTGTGTTGCCCTGTGCTCCTGCCTATCTGAGCAGGGCTCACATATTTTCAAATATTTGCATGTTTCTCAAATATTTTCTAATATTTGCATATTTCTTGTGAAGTTTCCCTCAGCATTTTTCAAGGGGAGGGTGAACATGTGCGCTGCCCTCTGCTATGAGATCCTGAAGTGTTGCACTTCCAAGGTGTCCTCCACGAGGAACGAAGCCTCCGCTCTTCTGTATCTCCTGATGAGAAATAATTTTGAGTTCACCAAAAGGAGAACATTCCTGAGAACACATCTTCAGGTCAGTGACTTGAGAAAAGCTAGAGAGCAGGGCGCCTCAGATTTAATGAACAGATACAGCAAGTGTCACCTCATGTCTGCAGAGGATCTTGCTGTTGCCATATGGACAAAAATCCTCTGGCTTTGCCTAATTCCTCTTTCCAGTGACTGACCCAGGCAGCTTTGGGTAAAATGTACTGCCATCAAGTACTCCAAGCTGTTGAGTTTTTAGGAGTCTCAGACACAAGACACATCTCTGCCCCAGAGGCTGACTGGGATGGGGTGGACAGCTGCCTTTGAGGCAGGAAAAGGGGTTTCCCTGGAGCTGCTTTTTTGACATCGGTAATTTTGAAGCAAATTTAGGTAACCTAGTGGGACAGATGAATCCCCTCCACGTTGTAATGAATTGCAGAAGAAGGTAGCTAAAGTACAAACAGGGATTTGTATTACAGTTGTTGGATTGTTCTGTTCAGCAAAGCAGTTTGGACCTCTGGGGAGTATTTGTCCTTGGGAGATGTGACAGCTAAGGCACACCATCCACTGCTTACGTTGTGGGAAGGATGTGATGTTTTGCTATAAGCATTTTATTAACTGTGACAATAAAACTCGTTAGGGCTCTTTAAATGAAGCCCCTACTCTGTCCCAACAGATAATAATTGCAGTGAGCCAGTTGATAGCAGATGTGGCACTCAGCGGTGGGACAAGATTTCAGGACTCTCTGCTCATCATTAACAACTTTGCAAACAGCGACAGGCCTATGAAGGTGAGTTGAAGGTGTTACATGCCATCATGAGCTGTCAGCGAGGCTGGGCACAGACTCCAGGAAGCCATGATTAAGGGTAGGGCTAATGACTGGAACTGAAGTTTATAGGCTCATAATGGGCTGCATTTGCTCAGTAAACCAAGTGTTATGCCAACAGCAGCAGGGGCAGCTGCTCAGGCAGGTCATGCTCCATCCGTGAGGCCTCACGCCAAGGGGAGGGAGCTCAGGTTATACTTCGCAGTGTGCTGCTTGTAAAGGTGTCCAAAGAGCTTTCCATGAACTTCCAGCTTTGAGGAAAATGACAAGGGAGGGTCCGATACTTCTGTTGCCAGAAGGTAATAATTAGCAGGAATTAATTTTAATTAACTGAGTGTCAGTGAGACAGCACTTAAGAAAGCACTCTTTTATGGAGATTACTGGTTGTATTTCTTTAGAAAATTATCGTCTGTCTTTGCACTAAGATTAGTAGTTTGTACCCAACCCACTGAGCAATCGCAGGTTCTTCCATTGCACACAGTGTAGCTGCCAAGATAGGACAGGGGAAAATGGGAAGTGTCTTTACAGTTCTGTGACTATCCTATGACCTAAAGGTGGAATGGTGTTTAATTGTGATATAAAAAATGTTAGGATATTGCTGCTAAAAGCCTCGGTTCTTTTCTGTGCACAGATATTGATAAGGGTTTCACTGAGCCATACTTTGCTGCTCGTAATTTACACGGCAAGATGATCATTATACCCAGTTTATGTATTTGTGTAAGTGCAAGAGTCACTTCAACACACTGGAGAGGGTGTTATGCACAGCCACAGCAACAGCTGGGGAGCACGAGCCTTAGGAAAGGGAATGTAGACCATCCTCATCATGGAGGAGAGAAAACTGAGGGGGGACCTAACTGCTGCTTTCCACAGCAGGCAGGTTATAGAGATGAGGTCAAGCTCTTCTCAGAGGTGTGGAGTGCAGGCCAAGAACAAATGTGCGTGTTGCTGCAAGGGCAATTCCAACTTTACTTAAAGTTATTTGCTAAGCACAACCCTGGAGCAGGGCTCAGAAAGGAAGTGGGACTTCTGTCACAGGAGATTATAAAACTCAGCCAGGCAAGCCTTGCTTTTACTCAGTGTTGGCCCTGCTCTGAGCACAGAACCAGATCCGAGCCTGTGTTTCTTTCTCCACTGCATTCCTGTGGTGGGGAGCTCTACACATGCTGTCAGTGCTTTAGGAATGTAAGAGTGACCACATCAGAGCCTAACAAGCCAGATGTTGAATAACATGAAAAATACTGGAGGCATGGTTTGTGGTTCCATCCAGGGACATTTGCATACTTGGAGCACTTCTGTATTGCTCTCAGGCCAGTTCCTCCTCCAGAGTGCCAAAGTACCAGACTCACTGTATCATGGGAACAGCCAGCCTGGCATCCTGCACATGACATGGACAGATTGGCCTTGTGTGTGCCACGACTAAAATGCCTCTAATTGTGTATGAAACACTGTACACTGTATGCAGTGTGAGTTCAAAAAGGAATAGTTAATTAGTCTTATCTCCCATGTTCGCAGCAGTTGCAGGTTGGCAGTACATGGAGTGTTGGCTAAAAGATTAGTGACAGTCTTTCCTTGGCAAAGCTTGTATATTCTGTATCATCTTCTAATTAGATTTGTTTTGTGTCAGGCAACTGCTTTTCCTTCCGAAGTCAAAGATCTGACGAAGAGAATCCGCACGGTGCTGATGGCTACTGCTCAAATGAAAGAACATGAAAAGGATCCAGAAATGCTGATAGATCTGCAGTACAGTTTAGCCAAGTCTTACGCAAGTACCCCAGAGCTGCGGAAAACGTGGCTGGACAGTATGGCAAAGATACACGTGAAAAATGGAGACTTTTCAGAGGTAACTCCTGTGATTAAAAACGTGGTGCACAACAAGGACAGATTTACAGATGACATTTTAATAGTATCCCTTTGTACTTTGCAGGCAGCCATGTGTTATGTTCACGTAGCAGCCCTCGTTGCAGAGTTTCTGCACAGGAAAAGTAAGTGTCTGCTCTTCTGGAGGCACAAGGAGGATGATGCAGTGAAGGGGTTTGAGGGGATTGGAATATTTTTAAAGGCAATTTTCTCTCCGTTTGGTAAATAATTATTTTAGAGACAAGCTGAAAAGGAAAATAATAATGCAATGGATAAAACCAGACGATTACGAGTATTTTTTAAGAAAGGAATCCAGTTGTTCATATTCAAGCATTTTCTAGGCTGGCCAGGTCTACTTAGCCATGTTGGCATGGTACTGAGTGAAATAACAACTGACACATTATGCCTTGGTTTAAAAGTTCACTTATATTTTACATTAGGAAACGGGCTCACAGGGGAAGCCCATGTTGAAAGCTGATTGTCAAAATGTTCATCAGAAGTACTGCTATAGGCAGTACAGAAAACTCTAGAATAAAGCAGTCAAACTTCAGTCAAAAAATGAGACTATAGCCAGACTATACAGATATATAAAGAACAATCAGAAAAAAAGGAGAGTGTTGTGGTTTAATGCAAAACAGGAAGGAAGGACAGGCTCCTGTGTTCTCAAGTTACACCACATTGCAGATTTTCTTTTAAATATCTGTTCCACAGTTGATACATTGACTCCATTTCACATTTTCATGTAAGGGAGAAATTGTTGAAGAGGACCCTTAACTTTTCAAAAAGTTAAGGCTGCATGAAACCTAGTTAAATGCACTGCCTTGGCTGGGAAAGTCTTCAGTACCCTGGTTAGGAGGCTCGGAGTCCCTCCAAATTCTGTACTTAGTGTTGGCTGTTTGGTTCTGTCTGCTGCAGAACTCTTCCCCAGTGGATGTACTGCCTTCAGGAAAATCACTCCCAACATTGATGAAGAAGGTGCAATGAAAGAAGATGGTGGGATGATGGATGTGCATTACAGTGAGGTGAGGTCCTGTACTATGGACTACAGGATATTTGATGGCTGGTTAGGATTTAGTTTTAGGCACTGTTCGTGTGAGCTCTAACAAATTATAGCATGCACTGACATCTGTAAAGAAGACTGTTCCACTGCAATTTCCCAAGAGAAATCTGCACTGAAGGATTATCTGTGTATGATTCAATAAGGCAAAACTGGTGTAAATTCTTGATTCCTATGAAAGGCTTTTCTAGCACTGAGACTGAAAAAGCTGCACCACAACCTTTGCCTCCTCTGTTATGCAAATCCTGATCCTGCCAGCACAGGGCAGTGCAGCTGGGCGTGGTATTTTCAAGGAGGGGTAGAATGTAAGTCAAGCTCTGGTGACCAAAAGGTCAGCTTAGGTTCCCCTTGAGTTAGGGCTGTGCTGCAGGACAGCGTGTTAGCAGAACAATCCACAAACCACAGCAGGGCACTGGGGAAGTGGGTAGATCCACCCATGAGTCATAAAGTCTCACAATTACTTCTGCACCGTAGCTGTACAACTACATCGGGTGGGCCACACGTGGCCCAGCTGCCCACTCCTCAAGACTAAGCTCGAGGGTCCTTAGCATCACATCCTGCTGCTGTTGCACACATGTTGTTTGGACATGTTTCTTAGACGTACACCTCTGACTTCCAGTGCTCTCATCTCTATACTTTCCCAGGGTTTTGCCTTTCTCCAGAGGAGGTAGCTAAATAACCACAACATACTTGCTGGCTATTGTGCTAACGATTGTTAAAGAATTAATGAACTTTTTAAAAATAATTCATACCTTTTCTTATCCCCCCCCCCCCCTCATNCTAAAATTTAGAATGCCTTTGGAAAGACCGGGAACACCCGGGATTTAAACTTATGTACCTGTGGCTGCTTATCCTGGGACCCAATAAAGTATCTGAAGTTAAAGTGGCTTTGCCTTCTAACTTTAACTGTTATTAACATCACCCATTTGGTTGCTCTTGTAGGAGGTCCTGGTGGAGCTGCTGGAGCAGTGTGTAGATGGCCTGTGGAAAGCAGAGCGTTACGAAACAATTTCTGAAGTTTCCAAACTGATCATTCCTATTTATGAAAAGCGGCGGGAATTTGAGGTGGGTATTTTGAATAGTTTGCATATAGTAGGTAATTTTCTAGATTGCTTCATTGCTGGTCATTAAAGAAATTAGTGAAAGCAATGGTCTGAGAAGTACTTATCAAAGCTAAAGTTATGGGAGACTCACGTTTAGTGAATAATTCCCACCTTCCTTCCCCTAAAATAAAACTTATCATCCCATATGCTCATCAAAGCTGGATTCTTTTTGACACTTGAGGTTCTTAAGGGTTAAAAACAGAGTGAGAACTGTTCAAAGAAAGGACTAGATCTGTAGGTAATTCGGTGGCAAGTAGAGAGGAAGGAAGGAAGCTGTTACCAGCCCTCTGCCTTGCTCCTTCCCAGCACCTGCTGTGACCTGTGCTTTGGTGAGGCCAGGCCTCAGCTGCTGAGTAGTGTTATGCTTTCCCTCCCTCTCCCATGACCCCTTCCACATCGGGACAGCATCCAAATATAACTGAAGCTAGGGGAAGCCTTGCTTTGATCTGTTTGTTTTTCATTGTAAAGCTGTTTTTAATAAAAAAAATACTTCCTGGGTAAAATACTGCAAGATGCTCTACTTGTAAAAGCCAAGTCAGGCAACATGCTGGGATAGTGCACTCAGCCTTCTCTCCAAGGGTAGTGGCTTTACTGCAGTCTGTGGTACCTTGCAGACCTGACACTAAGCGTGTGCTTAAGGCAGGTTTTTCAAGCAAAACTGCATGAGTCCAACCTCTTTGGAGATTCAAGTTTCAATTCTCCAAAGGATTGTGTTCAGATATCTCAGTAGCTTCCGGCGTTAGCTAGAATGTCCTGCTTGCAAAATCCTGTTTTAACAGTGTCAAAATCTGATTTCCAGAAACTTACTCAGCTGTACAGAACGCTCCACGGAGCATATGCTAAGATATTGGAAGTAATGCACTCAAGGAAGAGGCTCCTTGGAACCTTTTTCAGAGTGGCCTTTTATGGACAAGTAAGTATATACACCGGCTTGTCAGCTACCCCTCACCAGGCATCCTGGCCCCAACAGCTGCTGCTCTGTCAGACCTGGAGCTGAAAAGTTCCTCTGGTGCAGCCACCAGCGTGTCTACCTGAGCACTGTGGTGAGGGTTTGTGTCTGTTCCAGGAGCACTTGATTTATTATCAAGTTTATGATTCTGCTGGTAGGCTTTTTCATAAAACAACTCAGCAGTTAGGAAATGGCTTACTGGGTTCAGAAAACACTGGGGTGTTTTTGTAACTATAGTTATTATAAGTTGCACAATTTAGTGTGTATAGTATAGAACCACTAACAGTATATAACCATAGTATATAAAAAGTAGTAACAGACATTTTTTTTCTGCAGACAATTGCTGCTCCCTTCTAGATATTAGTAAAGTAAATGGTTATGGGAGGAGCTGGAGGCAAAACATGTATCAGTGTTGGTTACTCGTGTGTAGAGATAGAGAGTGTTTCTGTTAGCTGAGGTAGCTGGAAAACCAAACAAGATCTGGGGCTTAGAGTCCCAGGAAGGGGCATGATCTTATCAAATCTGATGAAGTCTTCTGAGCTTGAAAGCAGTTGTGGGTTTGTTTGGTTGGGTTTTTTTCTCCTAATCTAAAGTATGATACCCTCATGTCCTTTTTGTCTCTGAACAACCTACTTCTGCTTATGGACCCATAACCAGGGGGGGCATACAGGACCCCTCTTTAGAAAACACTGTGGAAATTAAATTAGCCTTGCTTTTCCTCACTCCTTCTTTTAGAGAAGACGATGAATACCCCTGAAACCACCATGGGTTTGTACCTTTGAACACCACTGTCACTGCACACACGAGGTATTGGAGCATTGCCATGCTGCATTTGCTGCAGCAAACATACATTTTACATTTGTCCTCATCTTATCCACAACTTCGGATATGTAAAAAGTAAATAAGGTTAGCAAAAGGTAAAAGAAAACAACTGCAAGGTTAGTTTTCCAGAAGCTGTGGAAATAACTGGACTAGCCCTTAAAATTATGCTGTGTAACATGTCATCCTGACAATCAATACTTGATCCAGTTTTGTACTTTAAAGCTTTGCTGGCTTTTTATTCCAGCTACCCACAAATAGTTTTAACACTGTGTCACAACTTCTGACTGGAATAGCTTGCCAAAGTGTGAAGTTTTCATGCTATTTCCATTATTGGGAGGACTGGTGATGCAAGCACAACCTTTGATGCAGTTTTGTCTTTACTTACAGTAAATACACCCAGTTCCACTTCCTTGAATACAAGAGGAATTAAAGCAGAGAAAATCCATTTCTTTTTTTATTGCTTAAAGTCTCTCACAGTCTACACAAATTCCTTAATTTCAGACTTTGGCTCTGCTGTCCTCAACTTATCTTTCAGCTCCTTCTCTGTGCCTTGTTTTTATGGTTTTTTCCCCCATTTGTCTTCTTCCAACCTTCCAAAAGGTCAAGTGCTGGCCAAACCATCTTCCACATTGTTTAGATTTCTCACTGGTCGTACTCTAGCAATTACATGTTATGTTTGGGTTGGTTGAGGAATTTTATTGTTTTTTTAGACAATTTTTGAAGGAACCTAATAAACAGGCTGAGTTAAGAGAGACTTTATGGGAGCCATAGCCTTACAAACCTTCTTGGCTTCCTGAAATGTTAGTAGAAACTTACTTTCCAAGTAGCAAATCTAAGATAAAGTTCTCCAAATGAAGAAACACAGCTATTCCTCACTACTTCCTTTTTTTTTTTTTTTTTTAATGTGTTTGTGTTTAATGAAANTTTTTTTTTTTTGGGGGTTTTTTTTTTTTTTTTTTTTTTTTTTTATGTGTGTGTGTTTAATGCAAGACGTTCTTTGAAGAAGAAGATGGGAAGGAATACGTCTATAAGGAACCCAAACTGACAGGCCTGTCAGAGATCTCCTTCAGACTTCTTAAGCTTTACGGAGAAAAATTTGGGTCAGAGACTGTAAAGATTATCCAGGATTCTAATAAGGTAGAGTTAAAGTGCATGAACAAGCTAATGAAATGCTGTTAGGGTGAGCTTTGCTGTGTGGAGCTGAAGAAGGAAGTTGACAGAGCATCCCTTCCAAGCTGCCAATAGCAAGCCCTCTCCTCCACCCTCTTGCAAGCACCTTGCTTCCAGTGAATGGTCCCTCGCATCCTCATGCTCCGGTGTGGACATATTGGCACAGCTGGACAAGTTTTGGTGCTGCTCTGGCTCCTGGGTGGATGGAAACGAATGAATTGGGAATTATGAATGGGAAATTGCAATCCCCATCTCACTGAGCCTTGTTGCTGGGAGGTGTTAGAAGCCAGCACAGAGCAGCAGATGACTGGAAGCAGAGTTACTTCTTGTTGCTTTGACACTCCAAGTCTAAAAACAATCTTTTTGGGCCTTGCAGCCATAGCTCCTTCTCTTTCATGTGGAATGCTTATTTATGCTCCCTGTAAGGGCTGTTCACACCCTCAGGCTGCAACTGCAGATTTATCTGGGATAGCAAAGACAGCACAGGTGATCCCAAAGCTGGCTTAGTGCAAGCCTGCAGATTTGCCTGCCCCAGCACAGCACTGTATGTGCTCTGAAAACTTTATGGTCAGATTAGAAGGACTGAGTAGCTCAGGCATGTGCTGCATTGATGGATAAGGGGATATGACTGCCTGTTCAGGAGCAGCTTGCTTGGCACCAAGTGACATGTTTCTTGTGCCACACCTCCTTGTCTTGAGTATCTTCTAGTGGTCTAGACATCCCAGCTGGGGTCAAAAGGAGCATTTGATGTGTCACTGACGTCCATGCAGTGAGGCTAGGTCAGCAGGGAATTAGTTTAAATCAGACCCCAGTATATAAATTAGCCAACTGTAAGTTATTAACCTTTGCTCTCTTTGTGAGTAACCCACAGGTCAACATTAAAGACCTTGATCCTAAGTATGCCCATATTCAAGTGACTTACGTGAAGCCCTATTTTGAAGACAAAGAAATCTCTGAAAGAAAGACTGAATTTGAAAGAAATCATAACATCAATAGATTTGTATTTGAAACTCCTTACACTTTATCTGGAAAAAAACATGGCAGTGTGGAAGAACAGTGTAAAAAAAGGACCATTCTAACTAGTAAGTACAAACATCTGATCATGAGATAGTATCAGCAACTATTTTGAAACTATTTGAGCTCATGAAAATATCCCAGAAGAGTCAGAAATTCTCTCAGCTTAATCAGAATTGTGAGATGATATCCTGGTTGGGAGGGAGAATTTACCTTTTGTTTTTATGTTCACGTTTCTTCCAAATTAATAAACTGTGCTGGTAAATTATAGCCCTGTTTGAGATTTCACACACACCAAATAAATCCCTAAGAGCAAGAATCTGCTTGTATATATTCTGTGAAGAGTACCCTTATGTGCTGCATGACTTTTCAATCCATACATTTCTTTCTCTGTTTCTGCTAGCTTCCAACTCCTTCCCATACGTAAAGAAGAGAATTCCAGTCAATTATGAGCATCAGGTTAATTTAAAACCAATTGATGTTGCTACCGATGAAATAAGAGACAAGACGGCAGAGCTGCAGAAACTCTGCTCTGCCGGTGACGTCGACATGATCCAGCTGCAGCTCAAACTGCAAGGCTGTGTTTCTGTGCAGGTGAGTCTGCCTGACGCCTGTCCCAAACTGCACTTTTGTGCACAACTCGGGGTGAGCCATCTGGTCATGGCAGAACACGTTCCCTTTCCAGCAATCATTAACTGCCCGGCGCGCAGGGCCAGCCTGCCGGCACAGCTCCCCCGCAGCGTTCAGCGCTGCCGTGGCGGGCGGCTCGTGGCAGTGAGCACTTTCTCCACTGGTGTTTACAGTGTCGAGTCCAAGTAATCGCCCTTTAGTTGGCCACGGGTGGCTGCTGAAATATACTTAACTCTTGAAGATTACACGGCAAGTGCCGGGCACAAATAGGCTTTTTGCGAGCCTGGCTTCTCAAACTGGATAAACGACCTTAGGACTCGGATCATATTGCTTTTCCAAACGGAAATAAGAGGCAAGCATGAGGAAACAAATTTAATCTCTCCTTTTGTCTCCATTTATTTTTTGATCCTAGAAAACGTAGATGGAAAAATACTCAACCTTTGAAAATTTCAGTGTCTCTGGTGACATGGGTAGTACAGAGTTGATGGCATTCAAATATCTAATCTTGGGGGGGGGTTTTAAAAAAAATTGTTATTCTTTTCACAAATGCCTTTAGCAACTCGGCAGAAGTTCTAGCATAAATAATTTCTTCTTTGGTTCTAGGTTAATGCTGGTCCTTTGGCCTATGCCAGAGCTTTCCTAAGTGACAGCCAGTCCAGCAAATATCCTGCTAAGAAGGTGAATGAGTTAAAAGAAATGTTCAGGTAGGATTTCTAATGTAATAAAAACTAGCCAGCTGGCTGGAACATGGTACCTGCTTTGATTATGTTTTTGTCTGTCTCCAAAATCAGCAGATGCTGTATGTTTGGTATGTGTTACAAAGATTCAAGTCTCATAGGATTATGGTGCTCACACATAGGACAAAAGCCAATGTAATGGTATCTGTCAAGAGTTCCCAAGCTCAGGGCTTTGCTCTTCATGGGGGGATTTACTTGAACACCTGCTTCAACAGTTTGTGTGGGTATTTGAAATCATCACATGAAGGAAGTATGTTTGAAAACCAGAGATCTGACAGTCCTGTGTTCAGGCATCTTTCATATTGTGCATTGTTTCCCAGTTTTTCCAAAGGGATTTTTTGCTAGATAATGATGAACTTGAAATATTTTAAAGCAAATCATTTCCCAGTTTATGGAAGACCACTGTTCTCGTTTCTGCTGCTAATTTTTGAAACTATGTGACTTGCACAGGTGTTTTTCTAACTTCTGTCCCTTAGGGTAAGTTTTATCTCCCACTTGAAAGTGTCCTCCAAGACATAATTAGGCAACTGCTGCTTCACCTCAGGATGATGAGTCTTTGCCACCCTATTTTCTGGACCTCTCGGGTGCAACCAGTTGTCTGCCAATCCCTGCATTTGTTACTCTGTGCTGGTGACCCCATTTCACTCATTAGTAGTTACATGGAGAAAGCAGCTTTTGGGCCAATCCAGTTCTCCTTCTGTGTATTGAGTAACCTGACAATAAGGGAGCAGTCTCTGCAAGCCTGCCATGCATGGATGCAGACTAGAGGGAAGGCAGCTTTACTTTCCAGCCTTGCAGTGCAACCAGCACGACAAACACAAACTCCATTTCAAATGAGATTTATAACAAAGGAAAATATGTGTGTGAAATGAAGCAAAGGATGAACAACAGTAACCAAGAAACAGTATTACACCTCCCCACGATTCGAACTTCCTGCTGGAGGGTGTCTCTGCTGTTAGCAACCTGCCCTCTCCAGCACACTGCTGTGTCACACACCCAGCTCTGACAAGCCCTGTGCAGAGGTTTCCCCTCTGTGCCTGGCCATGGCCTCCCTCTGTTTTGTGACCCCACGTGCAGCTGGTTGGGCTTATCTGGTACCTGTGAGTTGTGTGTGGTCCTGCAGGTTGGGGTGGGTCCCATCTGCTGAGGATCCAGGCTTGAAGGAGCTCCAGCAGAAAGCCCCATACCTCTGTTGCAGTCCCTCCCCATGCCCTGATCCACCGGGCCAGGGATGCTCCTAGAATGCGACTTGTCCCAAACATTGGAGGAAAAAGGGGGGTGGGAAGTAATGAGATTTGCCTGTTTGGTTGCTTGCTTTGGTAGAAGACTGAGCTATTGTAATGCCCCAAGTTCATTCCTTTCCTCCCCAGGAAGTTTATCCAAGCCTGTGGAATTGCTCTGGAGCTCAACGAGCGTCTCATTAAGGAGGACCAAGTGGAGTACCATGAGGGGTTGAAATCAAACTTTCGGGATATGGTGAAAGAGCTTTCTGACATCATCCACGAACAGGCACGTACTGCATGTCAGGAGCCCACGGAGGTGGCTCTCTGTGCTTGAAAACTAGCTAAGCTGAAAACTGAGAACTAATTGAAAACTCAATCGTTCTTCACGTTATGTAGCTAAATATAAAAAGGCGAGTAAGTGAACATGAAAGCTAAGCAATAGACTTGGTGGATTCCTAAAACTGCTTTCTGTTCACTGGGAGTCTCAGCCTAGTGTTGATATTCAGTGTGCTTCAGGGTGGAGTCTTCGCTGACACATGCCAGAGTTTCCTGGCTGATGTGGTGATCAGAAATCCTGTGCCCTGTGTTACGTCATGTTTTATACATTACAAGAGGTCACAGGCCAAAATTCTCTGGCAAAATTTCCACTCCCTCAGTTATATCCAGCTTAAGTTACTTCTTTTTTTTTTTTTTAAATATGTTATTTTTGCTTAAAAGATGTTTTCTTATAATTTTTGCTTGATGCCAACACGTCATTTATATGCACAGTTAAAATACTTCTAATTTATCTGATCCATGTTTTAATGTTTTCTTGGATCTTTCTAGGAAAATACATTTGAATAGTAGCATAAGAGAGGTGAGAGATTCAAAGAGCAGTTGCACTTCTACCTAGCATCATGCTATGAAATTAGATGAAAACTGGGTTTCTGAAGTAATCTCCATACCTCTGTTCTTTAATTTTGCCTTCGTTATGACAAAAGAAAGCTTGTTGTAGATTTATAGTATCAAGGATATAAAGTGAACGGTACAGACTGCATTGTGATTCACAGAACTTGAAATTTAGAAGAATGCTTTCAGGGACTCCCAGTTACTTGATATACAGTCCATGTGTGATTATGAATTAAAAATGGAACATTTTAAGTCCCTGAAAACAGCTAAGGCAGATTCCACAGTAAGTCAAGCAGTTGTTCACACTAATGCAAAAAATGCACAAATACCAAAAATAATGCCAACTGCACCAGGCTGCTGTTTGTAAATTCGGTTTATTTACAATGAAATAACACTTATGGGAATCAGAATCTTTTTATGGAAGAGTATAATATCATTTCAGGGAAACAGTCTCATGATGGGGCTGAATTTTGTTGTAGGAGCATAAGGGTGGATCCGTTTGAGAGTGACTGCTGCACACCTCTTGCTTTTGTTAGATTTTCTTTCTATTCTGCTCATCACCACCATTTTTTTAGGGTGCAAACTACTCATTTTGCACATGTGCCACACTAATTTTTTTCATTTGCATTACCTGCCCTGCATACTGAACTTTGCTCAGAGAAGCTCGTTCATGGGAGTTGCCACCTGCTTACTCTAAGCTGTTTGCAGTAAACATTTCCAAGACATTTAATTTGCATGCAGCTGCTGGAACTTTTGTGGCTTCTGAATTCTGCAATAGTCAAATCAAAACCAAATCACTCAGTCCTGCACTGTCACAGTACAATAGTTAAGGTTATCTTAGAATAAAGAGGCATTGTTAAAGCACACTCCCTACTGTCTCAATAGATTTACAAATCCACTGCTGTGTTGTCATTGGTTCATGGGCAAAATATGACTGCAATGTCCAGTTGAAGGGCTTCCTGGGAAGGATACACTTTTCACTTTCTTCTTGTACTAGCTCAAAAGGCAGTTTAAAAGACCATGTTTAAAAACACTGTTTTTTATAGTTGTACAACGTTATGTACAGCTGCTGACTTAAACTTTACATTGCCATCAAATGACCCAGGTATCTTACAAATTAAACTTAATGGAACCTGTTTTCCTCTTCTGCAACATTACTCAGGTAAAAATAAAAAGGATATTGCATTAATTTTGGGGTTCTCATTGCAAATAACATATGCTTTTCTAAATATTGCCAGTGTCCCAAAGCAACACAGGCAGTGCCCTTTGTTTGAGGTGGAAGGGCAAGTGGGTAAGTCACTGGGTCAGCCAGTGACCTATCTACAGATCTTTTAAGTTAGGGAAAAAATGGATAAACTGCAGCTGAACAGGTCCTGGAAGCTTCAGAGATTAGCAGAAAGCTGGATGTCCAGAAGCAGTTCATGATGGCCAGAGATCTCAGTTCCACTAATGGAACTTCAGGCTAACTGACTTGTTGACTGGTGAACCACGTAGTGAAAAACAAATACACAGTCAGCTCTAGCAGAGCTCTGCCAGTCCAATTAGATCCTGTACTGTCAGACTGTCTTTCAGATTATAAAGTAGAAAAATCTTGCCAGCTGGCACGGAGGTAGCGAGTGTCTGCTGTGTTTAGCTGCAGGTACTCCCTGTGTTTACCAAAAAACCTTTTAAAATTTTGTTACTGCTAAGATATAATAAATAAATTGCTATACAGAGAACTGTTACTTTCCTATGGGGCATAGTTGTGACTAAAAATGATCCAGCAATATGCAGAATAGTGTGTATATATATTAATGCTACAGAAATTGCTAAATTACTCTTCTTTCTCATTTCTTTGCTACGCTGCCTTTGCGAAACAGCTTTGAAGACAAGGTTGGATATCTCTTTTTTGCATACCTTTTTAAACAGCTTGATTATAGTAATGCACTGAGAGACCTGTAGTGAATTTGTGATTATTTTGTTTTGTCTAGATCTACCATGAAGATACAATGCATTCGCCGTGGATGCACGACTCCCTTCATGTCTTCTGTGCCATCAGCGGAACTTCTGGTGATGGAAGTTACTGTTCACTCAGACCCACTGCTGAAATATAAACATATCAGTCATATCTTACAGAGCTTTCTCAGGAATTCTTGGAACTGTACAAAGGATGCTTAAAACCATCCATGATGAGGAAAGATTCAGTTGTGGATTTTTGGGGGGTTTTTTTGGTTTTTTTTGTTTTTTTTTTTCCCAAAAGGAGTTGCCATGCTTTCAAACAGGATGCTTGCTTATTTTGCTGAGCAACATTGAAAGTGCCTGGACATTGCACCACTGTGCTTGTTTTCTACTATTTTTTTTAAGCTAAATGTATAACAGGACATGAAAAGGCAGTTATCTAAATAGGTATTGAATTGCTGAACTATGAATTGAAATGATGACGTACTATGTAAAGTTGTACAATGGAATATAATAAAATGTAAAACAACTTTGTAAATAGAAGGGGTATAGAGTATATAGAAATTAGCATTGTATCATATTTGCTGCTAAAAGCTTTGTTGGACAGGGAACATGAAGGAGAAATTGTAGTCACTAGTAAGAAACCTTCCTCTTTTAAAAAGTGACTTGGGGTCCAAATACCCCAAATACCACTGAGAGTAAGCTTGCCCTAGACTGGAATAAATAGAAACCTAAGCCAGCAATTATAATTTTCATACATCCTCAGAAGAGATACTTCTAAAGTAACCTCCATGAAAGCTGAGCTTACTGTAAGTGATTTCAATTTTGGGTAACCTTTCACAGCTGCAGGAGAGGATGGATTGTACTAAGGACAACCTGAGATATTTGTCATTTGAGATGAGTTTTCTTGTTTACCACTCATGGTCTCACACAAATATAAACTTGGAGGACACCTTAAATTGAGTTGGAAATTATAAAGTGCTTTAACAGTGTTCAGAAAAAATTCCAATAATCTGAGATAAGTAGTTTAAAAAAAAAAAAAAGGCAGCACATCGAAGTAACTCATACAAAATTGAGGGCATTTCTTTTAGCACCATAAAACATGCATTTTTTCTCCTATTAAACAGATCTGTTTTCTGAAAGCTTGGGGTTTTTTGTCTGACAGATGGTTGGAGAAAATGTATTTTCTGTGATTCTTTTATTCCTCCTTCCCCATCCCAAAGCTTGAATACGTTATCTCTGTCTCTTTTTAATAAGACACTTCAGATGCAGGAAGAATAATACAGAGCAGTAATCCTTTTATCTGGCAACATTTTTAACATCCATGTTTTTTCAATATCCCATCAATTGTAAATATGGTTCCAGTAGTTCATAGGGGGAGAGTGGGGGTTATAAGGATATGTAACAAAATGCCATAATAAAAGGACTCCAGCTGGGTATTTAGCTTGGCTGTAGTGTCTATAAAATGTTAAGCTTCTAATCTTTGTAACAAAAATTATCTTCAAATAGTAACTGGACCACATTTGAAAGTGTTTGTTATGCATGATTCTAAATACCTAGAATTGTCTTCTGAGAAAATGATGTTGTGATCCATAAATTCACCCATTAGCTGTTGCAAGCAAAATACAGATGTACCTATATAACAAACTGGCCACATTTCTGCTTGTTTGTGCTTTTATGCCAGGCAGGCTCCAAATTTAGCATAACAGAAAGAGGAAGAGAGACTAGTGTGTTTAAATATGGTTAGCACCTTACTGATTGTCATCTTTCAACAAATAACATTTAAAGGCAGATGGTGAGAGTTTTCCAAATTTCTTTACTAAAAGGTGTTGAAGCTCAATCCAATACAAGTTTTGGAGCTAGTTAACCTCTAGACATCAGTGCTAAAGGCATATCTTGACTGCAGTCAGCAATGATGAGATGTGGACATACAAAAGCTCTTGCACTGTAGCTCTTTTAAATACTGCAGATAACAGTTTTCCTGGATTTGCAGTAAGATTCATATGCGTGTTTTTTGATGCCTTAAATGTTCTGAGGTAACATTGTCTGGGGCTGAATTTTCAATTTCTATTCCTTATTTTTACTGAAATTCCAGTGAAATTCTTACTCATATCTTCAGATGTCTGCAATGTTCCAAGATGCAATTCTGCCTGAACTTCTCAAGTCGTTGTTGATGTTGGAGTTGTCCTGTTATTTCACTGTAATACACCGGAAAGCTGTCTTGGTAATTTGGCCAAAAAAAAAAAAGTGTTTAATACCAGGCCAGTTAGAATATATACAGTCACTACATTTCAGAATACACACTTATATGCAGTTTTAATGAATTACAAAAATGATCATTCCCTAAGGATTTGCCTTCTGTCCTGCAGCTAAATAACTTTTTTGGGTTTTTTTACAGAAAAATCTCCTTTTTAGATGGGTTCTAAAGAGATTGGTAACCAACCAACTCGTTTTTCTTTCATGTATTCATGAATCTAGGGAGTGGCCATATTTTACAGCTGTATCTGGACCATAGTGCCAAGAAGATGATCACATTTTCTCTGCCTAGACTTTTCCCGCATAATTGTCCCAGTCAAAAGAAATCCTCCAGATTTTTTCTTATTTCTGGCTGAAATAGCTTAATTCACAGAAATCTCTGGAGAGTTCACTGTATCAATGCCACTTTTATGTAGCTGGTACTCACACTGGGTACTCCCTATTAAATACCTTTTTGGGACCTTTTCTTTTACTGCCTGAGGAATGGTGGAAGGCTTTTAGCCTGGAAAAATTAGTAGATCATATCTCAAACCACATCCTGGCATGCATTCTTTCTGTACCTTGATGTGGCTACGTCTACATGTTTTATATATGTGCCTCCAATAACTTCTGCTGCAAAACTGCTGTACAACACATCAAGCCTTTGGGATGGATGCGTTGGTAGTTTTGCATAAAAGGCAAAGAACCGGGATAAAGTATCTCTCCATGAGGTTTAAGAGCACTTGGCTACTCTTAGTATCAGGATTGGTTTGGATGATGGTATTTGCTAGAACCAGATGGTTTGCAAATAGGACATAAAAGCAACAAAGGGTCTGCCAGCATTTTATGTACTAGAACTTGCTTTTAGAGATTCACAGAGTAAGCTAAGTATAAACATTTTCTCCTTTGACCTACTGGTTTTCTCTCTGCAGAGAGATTAGAAAGTGGTATTTTAAGAAAAATAACTTCAGAGTTACGTTTCTCTCTCCCCCAAAAAATCTGGAATGACGAACTTACTGCAGCGAAGGATGGATTGCTACATACTGCTTGGTGTTCAAAGTTTCTTCTGATAACAGGATCTTCCATGAGATAGGCTAACAAATGAAAAATCATCATGTTACACACCTGTAGTGTGTGACATGTTTATTTTGTTCCAGAAGACTTCTGAACATACGCAACCTGGTATTTGGATAACAAATAAGACTTTACATAAACATGACTGGTAACCGCGGTGGTGTTGGATCAAGGGTTGGACTTGATGATCTCAGAGGTCCCTTCCAACCTGTCTGATTCTGTGATTCTATGACACCTTTTGTCTCAAAGGAGGTAAAATTTGCTTGTTTCCCCTTTCTTTAGAGACAGGTCCCGTGTACTTCACAGCAGTCTGCACAACAGCGCTATGATTTGAGTAACTTGACCCAAAAGAACTGGAAAAAAACAAATTAAATCACATCTTACACAATTTACATGCTGGAGGAGAGTAGCATGTGTTGATTTGATGTTCGCTGAGCTGAGTTCTTTAATAAATAAAACAAGGGTTTCTTACTGGATTGAGGAACACTGTGTACAGCTAATTATTATGCAACCACAGACTGTGTAATACTTTAAATAATACGCTTGTGTCACGCAACGGTGAACCAGTTGTGATATATACATAATATTTCAGCTATTCTGGATGTAATTAACTCCCTTCTCACATAAGTTTGACACCTGCTGCTACGTATTCGTAACAGAAGTGCTTTTACCGTGCGTGTTGTACGTAACGTGTTGTACGAGCCCCGTGGAACCTCCTGTGTGTGCCGAGGAACGGCGCGTTCCCCCTCGCCTCGGTTGTTAACTCGTGCACCGGGACACTGAGTGATGCCCAGCGCTGCTCCAGAGCCTCCTGACACCAGTGATCCTATACTGCTCTTTTTACTTTCTCTTTTTCTTGAATAATGAATAACGTTGACAAGAAGCCAGGGCAAAAAAAAAATCACATTCAGATGAGTTTAGAGAGTTTATTCCAGGTCAAAATAAAAGAGTACAAAAAACAGGAAAAATAAGTGTTGCAATAAACATGTTTTGCTTAGGGTTTGGGGTTTTTTTGGTTTGTTTTTTTTGTTTGTTTTTTTTTTTCCCACAGAATAGGATGAGGGATCAGAAGCTAATACCAGTGTAAGATTCATGGGACTAAATCCTAGTCCACTGAGCTATCACATACGCTGCCTCTAAAGAAGATTACTGTAACAAACCTTCTAATACATAAATACACCAAGTGAAATTGTGAACACTAAATTATTCAGCAACAAATAAAAGATGTCGATTCAGAAATGCCACAAATCCAGCTCGGGGGAATCCCGAAAACATGATTCATCAGGACACCTGAGACAGACAACAGACATGCATACAAATTTATCAATAGAACAAGGTATGAATGACAAGTAAGGAACATCCCAGCAGATCACCCTACTTTGCTAAAGAATATCCAGTAAGTGTGTGATCTGGTTTGTAGTTGCAATTTTCAAATGCAGACTTTTGCTCTTTGGGTACGTATTTATGGTTGCTCTTCTCTAATTAACTCAACTTACATGGAAGATACAATAGTGTACATGCTCAGGCCAGGCAGTTTTACCAGCTCTTATATGATGTGATGAAAGTCAGGCATAATTATTATTTACCTCACCAGAACATTAAGGACAAACTTCTTTTTCGACTGCTGTCTTCTACCGCTGAGGCTTTTCTATGGGACTCTGGGAAGCCTTGACCAAACAGCTGTAGAACCAGGTTCATGCCTTCCCTCCCTTGATAGGTGAAGGAGTTACTCCCTTGCCAAATAAATAGATTAATTAAATAGATCATATTACTTCGGGAACTGTGAGCAGAAATTTGATGCATGGACTTGCAACAGTAAGTTGGAGAGGGATACAACATTTGCACGAGTGTAGCTGGTTCCACATCTACCCAAAAGTGCTCTGCAAAGGAGGTGGGTTTTGTTCTTCATAATTTCTGATTTCCATGGGACTTGGGCAGCAGCGCAGAGGGAGTTTGCAGAGTTCATGGCCACGGTGGACACTCATATCACAAAATTCTACATATCCCCAAAGAACACGGGGGTCAAAAAGGGAGAGGCCCTGTGAGTCAGACGGTGGTTTTTTTCAGCTCATAGTTTTGGATTTTTGTGCCTCAGATCCAGCTGTACTCTATTTGAGCCCAGTTTTGAACCAACCCCAGCCATCTTCTGAAGAGTCTGTCATTATGTCAGTTAAGACCCAAAGTACTGATGGAAGCTGCTGCAAAATCCGAAATCAAAAAGGAGGAATCTCACCTTCGGTGTGGGGTGACTGAGGACTCTTCTGCTCCCAAAGGGACAATTCCCCACAGCCCTGTGCTAATAATTACTGCTGCTGCTTGTCAGACCTAATAATCATGAAGCCACCCCATTCATCAGCACCATTTGTTAATCTGTGTTAGGGAACATGTACAGGAAAGAATGGTTAGTTTTTTGGGGTTGTTTTGGTTGTTATTTTTTAAAAAACACATCAGCAAACTTGCTACACAGTCCCACAACCATGCTTTGGTGGAAATGGCAGGAACACACAGCCAAGGGCATATCAGCAACATATTCGTAAATCAGTTTACACCGAGCACGAAGCCATTACCCAAGTACTCATTCAACAGATCATTTTAAATACACCTCAGGTGCGTCTGTACAAGTTCCAGTCGCTGCAGCGCGGGTGTATTGGCTCACAAGAACATGAACGGGCATGAGATTTGCAACAGAAAGATGCAGGACAGGATTCAATGAAATTGAGAAATGGGAAGTCTTGGGTAGGTGGAAAAGATCAGAGACTGTCAGCCATTCTGCGTGCCATGAATCAGTATGGGAATGTGATAACAAGCCGGGCACTCGGGGAGCAGGGAGAGAGCCAGGGAAAAATGTTTCAGCTGCTGACAATGACAGTGATGGGCAGGCAGCCAAAAGCGTGTGAACCACTGGATGCGTGCTTGGTGCTGACTCTCCCGGGAGAGAGAGTGGGCAAAACGGAAAGAAGGAAGGAAAGAAAACATCAGCGGGGAAACTGAAAGCAAGACAGAGAGGTGGCTTGGGTCAGCTTTACTCTGCAAATGTCCTCGCTAGCAGGCACAGCCCATGCTGGCTGCAGGTAGTTGCACAATCTCATCTCAGTCACACAGCTGAATGTTCCACATCCTGGAACTTTAAGCTACATTTTTTGTTTGATTATAAGTGTGGGTCCTTGAGCATTTTCTAACAGCAACTAGGAAACTTGCTAAATCCTGTTCTTTTCACAGCAGTATGAAAAGAAACAGGCAGAAAAGCAAAAAAGCCCAACATTAACACAGGATATTCCCCACCCTATCATAAAAAGATACACTTCCCTTTTTCTAAAATACGTGTCTAAAAAGCAGATGAACTCTTGCAAAACTCCTCGAAGAGCTGAGTAATTATGGAAACATTCTGTTGGCTTAGGAATAAGTAAGTTTCACTAATGAATTTTGTTTTGTGCTGAAACTTAGCCAAAATTTCCTCTCTTGTGGATCTGTACTGTTTTTATAATACCTGTATTTTGTGGCAACTAGGAGCAAGCTTGCTAGCTACCACAAAAATCTAGTTCAGAGGAAAAGCCTTATCCCAAATGTTTTCTTCTCCTGTAATGTACCAAATATCACTTATGTCATATTCCCACTTTTGTGAAAATTTTGGGAAACAACTTGCTGCATCACACCCATAAAAGTGAGAGCAGAACTGCAAGTGACCACATCGTGTTTGGAAGGGGCTGAAGCAGAGGGCATAGAGGGAAGTTTGTAAAAAGAAGACTCTGTAGTAGCATATGGGAAAAAAAATACACCAAAACAAAAAAAAAGGAAGAACAATATGCACAGACAACAACTATAGAAATTACCTGAATTTGCAGGAGGGTTTTTGAAAAGAGGAGTTCTGCCAGGGGGTGCATAACGAGCTCTAAGATCAAAAGAACTGCTCAGGGACGTGCTAACGTAGCCGCTTTCCTTTTGAGAGGATATGAAATAGCAGTAGTAGCTGAGTGTGAATCCGGCTGTAAAAAGAAAATGACTTTGACGAAATCTTAGGGAGTTTTTGGCCGCGCTGCGGTGCCGTGCGAGGGGGCACCGGGCTGGCGGCGGGGCAGCAGCGGGGTGCGAGCTGCGGTCCCTGCCGAGGATGTGCGGGCACTGCCAGAGTCCCTCAGCATCGCTGAAGTTCAGCGTTCGCGGCAGGGCCATGTTGGGGCTCGGGGAGGCACAGACGCCTCTGGAAGAACGAAACGAGATGACCTCAAGGGTCTTTTCCGACCTAATTGAATTGATTCCGGGAAGCGTCTCTGTGGTGAGCGTGCGGGAGGCAGCGGCGGGCGGCCGGGAGCGGAGGGCAGGCAGGGGAGGCGCATGGGGTGACAAAGGGGTGACAACAGAGGCAGGGGAGCGGGGGCAGCGCGGGCCCGAGGGACGCTGCCGCGGGACGCTCCGGCGATGTGCCCAGGTGGCGGGGCCGGGCCGCGTCCGCCTCTCCCCGCCCGGCTCGGGTTACCTGGGCGGGCCGTCCCGCAGCGCCGCTCTTCCCGTCTGGCCCGGCCCCTCGACGGGAAGTGGGAGCCGGGAGTCGCGCCGAGGGCGGCCGGAGCCATGGATTTCCAGGGAGCCCCGGCTTTCCAGGCAGCCCCGCTCCTCCTCGCCGTGTGCTGGGCGGTCGCCGCGGGCACGGCGGCAGGTAGGAGCGGGAAGGGGGGAAAGGGAAGGCAGGGCAGGGGAGCGGCACCGGCTGCGCTCCGCGCCCGGCGGGGCCGGAGCAGCGGCTGCCGGGCTCTGCCGTGCGCGGGTCGGGCGGCTCGGTGCACACATGGACACCTATTTAAGTGAAATGCTTTAATTTTGTAGTAGAAAACGCCCGAAGCGGGTCGGCTGTGTTCGAGGCTGCGCCTTGCCCTGCCCTGCCCTGCTCTGCCGCTTACCGGGCGGAGGAACGGGGATGCTTTAAATCCGCGCTCCTCTCGCAGCAAGGCAGCGTTTGACAGGGTCGGCAGAAATCCTTTAAGCTCTGCCGTCGGTTCCCGGGACTGTCCCTGCCTTAAAACCCGAAGCAGAAGCCCCCCGCCCTCCTCCCGGTGCCCGAGTCTTGCGGCGGTGGCGGCAGCGCTGCGGGAGCGGGTCCGCGGGGTGCGGGCTCCCGGTAACAACGAGCCTCCCTCGCCCTGGTCCTCGGCCGCTGCCTTCGCCGGCAGTACCCCCGCTTCTGGGAGCGCGAACGTTCGGTCCAAGGAAAGCTGCGTGCGTGTGGGTGAGGGTTTCGTAAGGACCCGGCTCAAAGCTGTATTAGTTCTGTCTCTGCTCGTGTTATCCCAAAAGCCAGTTGCAAACCCTAGAGCATGGTTATTTTTCAACCGGCTGCGATTCGTATAGAGTGAAATCAACCTTCAGAAAATGCTGGAGGACAAAATACAAACGCAGTGTCTTTTTTGTTACTTTAGGACACTTAGACGGTACTTTATGCAAGGGATTTGTTGATGTTTCCACATTAGGGGTTTTAGAAATAGTATGTTTTGTATGCGGGATTGCCTCAGCTGATCTCTGCTGATCACTGCTGTGCTTTGTTTTCTTAAAGCACCACCGTGGTTTTGCTTTTTAAGAGTGAAATAACTGCATGCCTCCGTTTTGTAGTTGGTCATTGAGTTGTTCTGCTAAAATTACTGTAGAAATTTTAATAATGAAAGTATTAGATTCTATATTTTATGCAAAAAAAGGTATGAGACTGGCCAGCCTATGAATAAACGCTGAATGTAACATTAAAGCATGAGCTTCAGAATTGTATAGATTAATCAAAAATCTACTAGATTTAAACTTTTTATGCTAATACAATTTATTGATTTATCTATAAGCTTTGAATATTCCCATTTTGTGTCATCAGAAATCTGTAGACTTAAGCACAATGACTTCAATCAAACCTATTAGAAGAAAATGTTCAGAACTTAATAGCAATCAGGGGTTGCAATATTTTAATGGTTTGTGGCTTTTGTAGGTAATTAAAAGTTTGATCACAAAGCCATTAAAGTCCTGTGGAAAAAATACATACTTTTTTTTTTTTTATATGATCAAAAGGACTCAGTATTTGCAAACGTAATTTTCCGATGCTGTTCCTAGAACCGAACCAAAGTTTTTTAGTGGAACAGGTAAGAGGCAAAGGTGTTCTGGCTATGTTCAGTTTTCTGAACCTAGAAGTGGAGACTTCTCTGCTCCTGGCATCATCTATAAAACAGAACAAACGAACAGTTTTAAGTATATATAAAAAAAGTTTTAAGTATTCAAAAAAACTAAGCATATTTGGACTAAATCAGTAAATCTTTGTAATTTTTCTCATTTTCTGTGTGATCTTCCGTTATCTGTGCATACACGTGGACACGCAGATGGCAATAATGTCTGATCTCAACAATTGCCTGTCTGGGAAAGCTGAAGGACTTTGAAGTTCCTTCGAGCTTTGGCTGCTCTGGCTCTCAGGAAATGCAAGATAATAGCGTCATGGACACTTTGAGTGGAATTCTTGCTCAAGGAAGCTCTTCTGCTTTTTGGTCTTCCCTCTTCCTTGTGCCAACAGAAGGAAATGAGTCTACAGTGTGATCTGCATGGGAAAATTGATCTCGACAGAATTAATCTGCCCTTTTCCTATGTGTTCCTTTACATGTTGGGATGGGTTGAGCTCAGTTTCTTGGAATGAGCAAGACCAGCAGCACTAGTTGATATCTGTTTGACGTGTTTGTGAAACTATTGAGTAACAAGGGTACTCTCTGTACACAAACGGGTGGTGATGCCTCAGCGATGGTATCTCTAGATACCCTGAGAAGGAGTCTCACTGGGCTTCTTGTTTAATACCTTCTCATAGTGCATATTATTGTAGCCCTTTAAAAAAAAAAAAAATCCACCCTCATTTTCCTGGGGAATTCCCAATTTGTAATTCTTTCTAAAATTGATGTCTGACGCAGCTTCACTTTTTCCTGGCAGTTTTCTATTTTCTGCTGTTTTTCCCTTCTTTGTTTTCTGGTATGACCTGTATGACGGGGTCTTGGGTGGGCATTGGCTTGGTGCAAAAGAGTAAAGAAGGGTCAAAGCACAAATGGATTTATCCCAGCAACTATCTCTGAGTCATGGCTCTGCTTCTGTCTGGCTTCTGGGGAGGTGAAAAAATAAAACTCTGAAGTGTGCCAGCAATAAATTACTACTTGTCCCACGCTGGTTTTGCTCACTGTGCCAGAACATAGCATTAAAAGTTTAATAGGTGATTAATTGAAAAATAATGTGGTTTCCAGATTGTTCTTTAACATCCTTGCCTTCGCAGTCTTTGCTTAGATTGGACTAAGTTGTGGTTCTAACGTACAGCTGTTGCTTGTAAAATTTGATCACTTGTCTTTTTAAGGATTTCTCTTTAAAACCGCACTGATGGATTAACTTTTGGGTAGAACAAAGAATTAATTGCTCTGCAAAATGTATATAGTATTTTTACTAAAGTTTCAGCATGTGTGATGCAAACTCACAACAGAAAAAGCCTGAAAAGTCAGATTTCCCTTCCCTCCACAGGCATGAGCTTGAGTACTGCAGCCACTACGTTGTTGCATGCTGCAGTTTCTTAAAAATTACTTTCCAGTTATTTTGTGCATACTTAAATTATTGATGGATTGAGTTAAAAAGAATACTAAAAACAATTTAGTGGGCAGCAGCTTATCTGATAGCAAATACAAGCTGACAAAGTTGAGAAGTTATGTGTGTTCTTTTTTTGTTGGAAAGTTAAAAAGCTGTCAATATTACTAACAAAAGTAAAGTGTGGACCAACAGGGTAGTTACACTGGTAACTCCTTTTTTCTAGGAGCAAAAGTTCTTCCACCTCCATCCAACCTGGACTACTCATTTATCCAAATCTGCACTCTGAACTGGACATGGAACCCCCCACAGAACATCAGCAGTAGCTGCAACCTGGAGTATTCCAGTGACATTGTCATTAACGAGGTTCCTCAGGACAAAAGAGTAAGTACATCACCTTTTTAAATCCTGCTGTGCCCTGGTAAATGTCTTATTGGGATAAAACTACGTGTGTGCAAGCATATGTATACATATATAAATATATATATAAGTACAGTTTTAATACAGCCTTTAATTCTTGTCATGGGACAAGAATTGTCCATATGACAAATGAGTCATACCGGTATATGGGATCTTCAGATCAGAAAAATCTGTCTGTGGCTCTCTGATAATGGAGCTGCTAATGGTAACACAGAAGTACCATAATAATAATAATAATGTGAAAAGTCTTGTTTCAGTCTTTGCTTATGCAGCTTTCTAGAAAAAATAAAATATATACGGAGCAATCTACATCCTTCAGACTTAAATGGGAATTTAGATGGGAGTGCCTAGTCCCCTTTACTTTGAACTCGGTTTCAGAAGGAGACGTGCACATTTAGCTGTGATTTGACAGCGTAGCATCTTTTGTAGGAAATGCCAAGTATTAACATTCCCAAATTTGCCCTGTCCCTGCGCTTACAATTATTCATGGGGGTTACGTTATGAAGACAGCGTGTGGAGCACATTTGTTCCCTGAAACAGAAATTGTAAAACATTTTGGGTTTGGGCTTTTGTTTTTCTTTGTTAGAGTGTTTGCAGCCTAGATGTGATCCTTGCTGTGGTCAGGACTGAGAGTATCATTGCCATGGTGCTGAAGAGGTCGTAGGACAAATATTTTTACAACTTATTGCCAGTGAGGTAATATATCCATAATTCCAGGCTATGAGAATTTGAAGCCTTGAGTACACACCAGCTGTGGGGTTGTCAGTGCTGCTATTTCAGATTTGGTTAAAATTGATATGAAGGCTTTTGAAACAGTCATTTTTTGTTGAGCCCTGTTACGCTTTTACAGCCTGATGCCTCTTCATGGTGACTGCTGTCCTTTCTCACAGCTCCAGGGTATCCTGGACTTGAAGTAAGGCTGTGGTTTGGCCAGGTTGGATGGAGTGTTGAGCAGCCTGGTCTAGTGGAAGGCAGGAACCCATGGCAGAGAGGTTGGAGCTAGATGATCTTTAAGGTCCCTTCCAATGCAAACTGTTCTATGATTCTGTGGTTTCACAAACAGCTGAGTTGATTTAATGTCACTGCTAGAAGGGTGGTGTTTCATTTTTGACACCTCTTTCTCTAATGATCTTCATTGGACCTTTAGGTGAGCCAGTTGAACTTGCTAACTCAGCAAAAACCTATTTACCGCTTCTGATGGGTTCACTAAAAAGTAGAAAGTCACCTTGGTTAATGAGCTGAATGAGTTTGTGGATGGGTCTAATAGATGTTAAGGTCAGCAGCAGTGAAAGAGCTGAGGGACAGCAGTTCACAGGACAGGATGAAACAGATTGTATCATCTTGCTGCATCTTTTTGCATTACAGTTCATAGAACTTACTGTGTCTATTGCTGTTTGGTTTCTTTGCCCTCTCATTAGTGCCAGTATTTAGTATTTGTTTTTATACACGAGTGGTTAAAGCATTCTTTGGTCATAACAAAGATACTGGGTTTGTATCCAGTTTCCAGTTAAGGAAGACACATCCATCCCCCTAGCCCAACAAAAGATGCTCAAGAAAGCGTGTGATAAAAGGCTGAGCCTTTTTCTCACACAAACATGTACTGTGTTCTGCAAATGGAAGCTCACAGACTACTTGGGCTTTACGTGGTGTCACTGTATTTAATAGCCATTTGTGTGTTTGTTTTGATAACTTTTCCTTTTGCTCCTTAAATCCATGCAAACTCTTCTCATTGCTTTTTGGTTATGCCTCCAAATGTTCTTTCTTCTGTTTGTCACGCACTCACGTGCACGTACACAGAAAGATGAAGGTTAGATCTCTAAGCTCCTGTTTATATAGCTGTTGTATAAACATGATTATTTTGCATTATCCATGAAGACTTATTCTGGGATCATTTTCCTCCATGCTATACTTGGTTTTTGATCTCTTTGTAGCCTTTGCTCATGTTTATAGGCCATAGGAGTAGCAGTAGTTTTCCTTTGTGAGGTCTGAGTGCCCCTGATGAGGAAAAAGCAAAGCCGAGCAGTGCTGAGGCTTCCCACATTGCCAGACACTGATTTCATGTGGCTTTGAGCTGCCATCTTTCTGCGGGGCTGTAATGCATTGTTACAGGAATTCCCATGTGTCTGAGGTGGTATGACTTACGTTGTGATTTTCCTCTCCCAATATGAACACAGGAATGGAGTAAGAATCTCTTTCGTGTGACGGATGCGTTCTTGGATGAGGAAATGCGTTTCAAAGTGAGAAGCGAGTGCAAGCATGATAACACCAGTGAGCCCAGTCCGTGGGTGGAGACCTCCCTTCTGCCAAAAGGTATCACAAGCAGCGGCCAGACCTGAGGGGACATGTCTTTTTCTCTGCTATTTTTAACAAAATACCATAGAAATAAATTGTAGAGAAATACCGGATATACAGGACGGTTCAATTGGTAGAACTTAAAGGGAATTGATTATAAAACATTTAAACACAACTGGGGTCTCCTGCGGCTTCAAATCTTACGGACAAGCTTATAAAACTTAAATAATCTTGTTCTGGTTGTGGGATAAGAGATAACTTAAGTGGTATTAAGCCTGCTGCCTTCGTGACTAACATCTAAGTCAGCTTATTTTGTATGATTTTTCTATACAGGCAAAAGTCCCTAAAATATCCCTACATTTGTACATTTTGGAGGAAAGAATGTGGCAAATGTAACAACTTGTTGAATAAATGACTTAAATAATTATAGTAAGGTTCTGTCTTTTTCAAAAGAGATGACTGGGGCCTACAAAGCTGGGCATAGCAAAATGAGTAGAAAAAAAGTATTCCTGAAATGCAGAAGTAAGGGGTCCACAGGAAAACTGTTAGGAAACAGACTTTGAGAAATAATGTATTTTGCTGAATGCTTGAAGTTAGGATGTACAGCAAGGACATAGAGCCTCTTGCCTAAAAGTCTGTCTTAACCCAGGAGCATGACTTGATGTGGATGAAAACCACAACTGGGTGGGAGAATCAGAGACCTTATCAAACCTGTCACTGTGTCTGCCAGAATGGTTTTCTGGAAAATCACGGAAGCAGGTCACTAAGACAGCATGTACTAAACATGCTGGGGCTTTTATAAGTCTGTTTGCAGATGAAATATTTTTCAATACTTCTTGGAATAGCAAAACCAGTTTCATTTCCCTGTACTCTTAGTTGAACTACCGAACTTGTATTTTCCCTGAAGTAGCAAAATACTTTGGGGTTTAACACGCATTTAATTTTTAGTTCATGGAAATATTGCTGCTTGTTAGAAGGAAAAAATATCCAACATGGTGTAATATGATAATACAGTCTAAAGAACCTGTACCATTCAGAAATGCAAGATTAAATATGCAAGACTTTATTCCATAATTGCTCTGCCCGGGAGATATATGGACATCTCTGTTTGCAGTTGCTATGCACTTACTTGTATTTATGTTTTGTAACTTGAGTTTTCCATATGTTGAATTTTAAAGTCTAGACGTGTATGGGTCTCAGTTAAAAAGTCAACTTACCCAGTGTTACTTTTGTCCATATTTAAGACCTACAGGCATTTCCATATTCAGAATACCAAGAAACTAATATTGTATTCAGAGAAGATAAAAATAATCAGCATTTAATTATAGTTTATGTTGATGGCTGCGATAGCACTAAGCTTTGTTATAGTTTTTCCTGTAATTGCCAATTACTTTGACTCCTATTTAAAGTATCTGTAGTTTAATGGAATAAAGTATTTTCCTGACTCGACACCTTGTCCTTAGCATCAGGTAGCTCTGAATAGTAATTCAAACATGGTGAAAACTGAAATTTGCTCCTGTGATTCGCTTGCGTTTAGAAGTTACTCTGCTGAGATTTCAGCTATTGCAAGGTATCAACAACTGTAATTGATCATTTGCTGTGCAGAGACAACCAGTGTAGTCTGAGAGATAACCAACCCATTTTTGCCTTCCGGACAGTTTCGGTTGTGTAAAAATGGAAATGGGCAAGAAGACTTTGGCAAAATAAATCTTAGAGAACCTTTCCAACTTGCCTTGTAGGTATTCCAGGTACTGCTGCTGTTGACTTGAGCTGTGTTTGGCACAATTTGGAGTACGTGGTTTGTACGTGGCATCCTGGGGAGAATGCAAGCAGTGATACCAACTATACCTTGTTCTACTGGTTCGTATGAGCTTTTCAGTCCCAACTCAGGTGCTTTAGTGCTAATCTTTAGTTTTACATTACACATTCTACTTGTCTGCTTGCCGTTGCTTTGAAAATTCCCAGGGCATTGTGTCCAAGTTACTGTTCAGTCCTATTGAGGAGAAGGTTCCAGAGCCTGCTGTGGCCAAGACTTTTTGGGAACTATAACTTGATATAACTGTTACGTGAAGCACTGGCTGCTTCTGTTGCCCATATTTTTTTTGGTATTTTTTTCTAATTGAGCATTTGATTTGAAGAGATAAGAATTAAGCATTAAGCTAGACCAGTGTATTAATTGCTTTCTTTGCAGTCCAACGAACATGGGCTGTTTAAGTCAGAATCACACGCTGACGTACGTCAGCTCATAAACCATTGGGAAATGTCATGAAAGGATTAATAACTCTGAGCAGTAGTTTGCATCTTTGATATCTGAAATAACTTCAAAGGTGAATCTGTTATGAAGAACATCTTTTTATCATCATCATCATCCCTGCTGCCCAGTGGATTGCCATAAATAATGTCTTGTTCCAAAGGAGCAGAGTTGTGTGAGCAGACTCCTGGCATCAACATCTGTACATGCTAATCTATGCATACTTCTGCACCTTGATAGGGCTTGTGAAATACCAGATTGCACGAGCTTCTGTAGAAATAGTTTTGTTTTTGAAAGCCCTATACAGTAGTTTTAGATCATCTTTCCATCTTATTTGGACTAACTACATAAACTTTTTCCTGTTCCTCTCCTGTTCGATTCAGGGAATTTTGGGAGCGAACAGAGGAAAACTTGCTGCTTTAGTTAAATACAAGGGGGGAATGTTTGTTGTCTCTCTCTAGACTGCTACTCAGAGAAAGAAAGAACAGAACTAATGAGGCATTTAAGATCTGAATTTCTGGGTATATGGATACTTACTGGAATAATGCTTTAGATTTGAGCTATATATTCAACTTGCCCCTTAATTTTAATGGAAGATGCAGCTGCAGTGACTGCAAAGTGTTTTAATTTGTGCTGCTTAGAAAGAAGAATACTTTTTAGATTTTAGATCCAAAAACTAAAGAAGCACTTTATTTTTAGACTGAAATATACATTTTCCACAGTGCAGGTGAGGTGGTTTTTTTTTTTTGCTTTTGGTTTTCAGAAATGAGTAAACAACTGCCTGAAAAATTATTGCCTTGTTCCATTCTACATTATTCTTTGATATCTTCCTCTAAACCACTGTCTTTTCATCCAAAGTGGACATGAATATAATGATAACTTAGAACAAATGAATCCAGCCAGTGCACAGTAATTCCTGCTGAAACAGAGGCCTGTGAGAGCAGGTTGATGCATCTGCACTGAGCTGCCTGCTCTGAATGCCTCTGCCCTCAGCCCCAGGGCAGGGAGGTGGGAAAGGTGAATAAAAAAGGGGTCTGTGCTGAAAACAGGACAGAAGGTTCAGCTTCCCGAGCCTGTATATTGAGATACGAAGTAGGAGAATGCCATTCCTTTTGTGCTTCTAAATAAAGCTCTGATTCACCCTATATCCCTTTTAAATAAATAAATTGTTAGGTTTTTTGGGAGGAAAAGCTAGTGGTATATTTTCATTGCGGCTTGGGGAACAAAGAGAAGCAAGGAAGAAGTGAATACTGACATTTTGACCAGCAGGTGCAGGTAAATAGGTGAAACTCGACCATCTCAAGAAAGAGCTGTGGTACCTGAGGCAGAGCTAAAGGAGATTGATCAGCTCATTCTATCACAGAAATGCAATTCTCTTGACAAGAAATGGTCCAAATTAGTTTGCTTTCTAAATACTTTTTCCCCTTGAAATTGTTTTCCTATTTGGGTAATGTGAACCAAAGCTGACAGCAGCTGTTATCTTTGATGCTTTGGCATAAAGCAAAGCTGCCTCTCTTTCTGCTCAACACTTACAATATTCTTTATAAAGCTTGAGATAAATTAGAGGCTTCTTACTTTGCCCAGCTTTACTTTTCCATATGCTATAGCACAGCTTTAATGCAAGATTAGTCTTTAGAATTTGTAATATGGGTTTAAAACCAAGCCTGTCCTTTGCTGTCCTTTTCTTCTGAAGTTTACAAATATAATTTTATTCCTATAGGTTTGATGGTTTGAAAAACCCAAAGAAGTGCAGCAACTATTCTACAGACCAAGGAATCTTTGGATGCATTTTCAATTTTACCTTTCCAAAAGTCACCAATACTTACCCAACTATAAGTATTTTGATTAGAGGTGGCTCTGAAGAAATTAGGCCTCTGTGTGCAAGTAAAAACCCTACCACCCTTGGTACGTTGAACACCACCTCATAAAAAAAAATAATTAAAATAAGAAGTATAGTAGAATATTGCTGTGTTTGAGAAACTTGCACCTCATAAGGTGTGTATGAGACAACATGATTAGATGCTTCCTTCTTCTATTGACCTTTGATTTGAAGTGTTACAGACAGGGTTTGGTTTCTGGGGGGTTGGGTGTTAGGGGTGGAGGGGTCATTTTCCATTCACTTCTACTCTTATTCTTTAGATGGATTTGTTCTTTTTTTTTTTTTTTTTACTT
>VXAY01007089.1:3372839-3404084 GCA_013399855.1 Oxyruncus cristatus | reverse complement strand
AAAAAAAAAAAAAAGGCACCATTCCAGACACTGAGTCTCAGTTTAATCATTGATGCCAAGTGCTGCATGATAGATAGAGCAGTGAATGAGATTAAATCTTAGCTTTGGAATCTCTGTTTAAGCAGTCTGTGCTATTTAAGTGCCACTTTGTCCTTTTTTTTTAAATGAGGTTCAATAGTCATAAAAAGATCGTCTGTCAAATCACTCAGAAGACATTAGCTGCACAATGCAAATAGGCTTGTACACAACTGAGAATACGTTGGTAATTGAACAGAGCAAATTACCTTTTGTTTTTACCTTAGTCTGAAGAGAATTCTGTGTCAATTTCTGGCATTGATCCTAACAGCAAGTACATCTTCAAAGTGAAGGCGAAGCCAAAGCCCGACTGTTACAGCAGCGAGTTCTCTAGTGACTGGAGTGAAGAAAAGAGCATTGGTGAGAGCAGTTGTCCCTGTGTTTGGTTGCACTTTATTCTTCATCTGTAAGGCATCCAATACCTTTTGTTTGCTAAATGAATGGGAGTCAAAGATCATCGTCCTATGATTCTATTTAATTTTGGGTGAAAAGAGGGCAAGAGGGTTCTAGTCCTTCAGCAGCACTATCAGTTCCTGCCTGTGCTGCTAGATTTGCCATCTGTGTAGCTGGGCAATGACCCCTTTCCAGTGTGGTCAGCTTTTCAGCCTTGTGTCTTGCTGGTTTGCATTTTCTTGCCAAATATATCTACATTATAATCCCATTTTTGAAAAACAAGTCTGTCCTTGCCTACAGAAGTGACAGTGTATTTGAAAAAGCATTGACTCTATGAAAAAATTAGAGAATTAACTTATTGGTTGTCATTATTCCTCAAAAGCCTCTCAAAACATCATTAAGTTTTTCCAATTTTTGTTTTCCAGGTGAGAAGAGCGACTCTACAATCTCTTTGGTTCTAATAATCACCATACCCTTAATAGTAGCAGTATCTACAATAATTCTGCTGGTTTATCTGAAAAGGTAAATAACGATCTCCCTCCATTTGCTGCTTTGTCAAGAGTGAAAGTTATTTAGAATCTGTCTGTGTCAACATTACCCTTCCTTTTGGTTTGGGGAGTAAAAATAAGAAGTACAGTTACACAGAGAATGAAGGCTGGCCAGTGATGCAAAAGCTGAGCCCACACTTTTTCTTGACTGTACCCAAATATGACTTTCAAAGGGGGATTTTTAAATTAAGGTGTCTCTCATCTAAATATTTTCTTTTTAATTTTATGAAGGCTGAAGATATTAATTCTTCCACCGATTCCAGACCCTAGAGAAATTCTTAAGCGCATGTTTGGAGAGCAGAATGAGGATCCCCAGGTTAGTAAGAAGCTGTTGGGCCAACTAATCTATTGAACCGTGATCTCTAGGCTTGCAATTTTCTTTTTCCTACTACCTATGTCTATCTTATAACTAACTATATGTAAGTAAGTTAGTCATATATAGTGTGATATATAGTATATCATATGAAGATTTAAGTATTTACAATAGTAGGAGTTGTTCAGAAACAATTACCCAAAACTCAGATTTTTCCCTTTGCATATACTTTTCTAGTTGCACTAGTAGAATTGCATTATTCTGTTATTTCAGACTGCTAGCCCCTTAAATGTTTTTAGGGCTTGTTTTCTTTAGGTGGGGGTTTTGTGATTATCAGGATTCTTTTCACATGTGGGTTTTGGTTTGAGGGTTGTTTGGTTTTGCAACTCCATTAAACAACTTCTGCTGAACATTCATGTGTTTTTCTGCTAGTTGCTCATATTTATGATACTGAATGAAGCTATTTGTATTTGATTTCCAGAAACCTATATTTTTAGCATTCTCTCATTTATCACAGTTAACTTTGAAGTAAACCAGGATATTTAGCTTCTTGTTGGCAAAAGAAAAAAACTAGCTATAGCCACTTCAACCTATGGTGCTTTATTTTGGGAAAAATAAACCTAGATCATGGAAACTTATTTCTAAATAAATGAATCTCAGTAGTCCTTTATAAAAACCCTAAGGGAAGTACACTGACAAGCCCTAATTTAAGCAATGTTCTCAAAGGTGGGACTCCTGGCCATGAGGGCTGTAACTGTGGTAGCTGTTACACTTAGTTGTGCTTTGACAAGTGCACAGTTTCTCCACGTGCTCCGTGAAAACCCTGCTAAGTGTGTACAGCCTCACTTCTGCATCCTCCCGCCTGAGCTTTACCCCTTAGCTATAGCTGGAAGCACTGTTAAGGTGGGAACCAGCATGCAGTTTCTCCTCTCCAGAGAGAAAAACTCTTCTCTCAACCAGGCCTCAGCCATGTCTCCAAAAAGTAGGGTTTGTTACCCAGCTACCTTGGCTTTTTCACCATAATATGGGGTATATGTTGTGGAACACAGGTCTGTCTTATTGGTCTGAAAAAACAACACTCACACTGAGGCAGTGCTGTTAAAAATGTTGTTCCTCTCTTTCAGAGCTGTGTAAAGGATGATTCCATGAATGCTTACGACAAGTTAATTATGGAAGAAGAAATTCATTCTTTAATTGTAACAGAAGCTTCAGAGACCCCTAATTCTGAAAAAGAAAACAGATGAGCTTTGCTTTATCGGTGAAAAGAGGAGGAAACTCATTCCTGTTCCCATACCTCAGGTGACAGTGTAGATGTGAAGAGGCCCATGAGACATTCAGCAGCTCTCACCTCACCGAGTCCTTCCCTGATGCGCAGGA
This sequence comes from Oxyruncus cristatus, assembly GCA_013399855.1. Classification (NCBI taxonomy): domain Eukaryota; kingdom Metazoa; phylum Chordata; class Aves; order Passeriformes; family Cotingidae; genus Oxyruncus; species Oxyruncus cristatus. The sequence continues at coordinate 3,401,378 of VXAY01007089.1, read as the reverse complement.
GGTGCATCACTAACTGTGGCTGTTCATCCATCTCTCTGGTCATCCAAGATCACTCGAGATGAGCGTGTACATAAATCCTGCTGCTGCATTGCAGCATCTCCCATTCTGGCTTCAGCCAGCTCTGCCCTGTTACTTCTCACTTGCACTTGTGTTTGTGCCTCACGGGAGACTGTCAGTGCGGGGTTTTTTTTTGGAGCAGGCACTGTGACTTCTCTGAAGTACTTGGCTGTGTTTTGCAGTAGGTGAGATAAGGTTCATGTACAGTACATGGTTTATTAGTGCTCCTGCATGGAGCTGCTGCCAGCTGGGGTCCCAGAGCATAGACTGTGTGTGAAAGGCCCCTTGTGTGTGTGCCTGGGCCGGGCACTTTTTGGAGGGCACTTTCGGACTGACCCTCTTGTGTTTCTGGTTGATGTGCATCAGCTGTGGCCTGGTCAGATACCGTAAAAGAGGGTGTTGTTTTTTTTTTTTCTTTGAAAATATATATGAAAATCCTCTCTGCTTTCCAGCTGGTAAAATTCAGCATATTCATAGAAAAGGCTTAGTATTTTATCCTTTCAATGGCCTATCCTCAGATGCCTTGCCTTCATGGACTTCTTGGGTTAATTATACTTTGTTTGAAATTATATAGATTTTTTTACTTGTGCTGTGCAGTGGCAGGTAACTGCATTGAGTCTCACCAGACTGTGATTCTACTTTGGCCATATTGGCCTGAAAACACGATTTTTGGAAGCAAAGTCATTCTGAGTCTGTCCAGCAGAATTACCAGGATGGATGTATGAGTCAAAGGAGCTGTGGTCAGATTGTTAAACCAAAGTGTTAAACCACTGAAACTGAAATAATTCAAAGGCTTCAGGACCCATCCTTACTGCCAAGCTGATGGTTTTGGGGGAAGGGGGGATGACAACCTTAGCCTGTTTTACAAGGGATAAGTTTATTCTTTTTATAGTGATGAGACTGTGATTTGAGCTTCCCCTCTAGGAGCTTAGCATTATAAAACAAGGTGCTGACTGGACTTATAAGAAAAAAAAAAAATCTGTATTTTACTGCAGCAGCTTGATGACATTTTATAGTCATTAATTGTTTTACTCAGTTTTTGATGGTTTTGTTTTGAGGGTGCTTTACCCGGCAAAGCTCAACAGATGTTTTCTGCCACAACTGTGATGTTTCTCTGCTCTGAATTCTGAGCATTAGTTTCCACCCTGTGCTGCAAGGGTGGTAACAGCAGTACCTTAATTGAGCAGGAGGAGGAAAGTAATGTAATGACCAGAAAGGGATCCATGGAAGCCCTTTATGGTTAGTGTTCAGGAATTTCTTGCTCTTTCCAACTAAGTGCAGACATGTTAATCACTGATATGGTCAGTCTTAGCAGACTGGGAAGAGATCTGATAAGTTTGCTAGGAACAAACTCCATAGCCACTAATCTCTTACAGTGCATCCCTGTCCTCAAACTCCAGTCAAAAAGCTGAAACAAAATGCTACATTCTTAGAACATGATGTTCTGTGAGAAGTAGAACACACTAGCATCCTTTACCCACTTGTGTATGCCCTCCTCAGTAAATTCAGTTCTTTCCCCAATTCCTGCTGAGCCTCTCAAATATACAGTTTCTTCCACATTCTTATCTACCTTTTGTTAGTGGTAGAAAGGGGAGAAGAAATGTAGCAGAACTAGAAGACTCCATATTAGCATTTAGCTTTTACTGACAGTGAGGCTAAAAATACCCCCCAATATTACAAAAATTGATAAATGATACAAAGTGAGAATAAAGCCTCAGGGATTTGAGTGAGATATAACTCAGGTTATAAAAAGTCAGTTAGCAGCACTGTGGGAAATTTCAGAGGTAAAGGAATAGCATGGGGGACACAGTAATTAAATTCCTGTGCCAACTTCATTCCCTCTGCCCTGCAACATTTATATCATTATAGTGATACAAATATTTTTTCTGTCTACCTCATCTTGAACGTTGCTCATCACAGACCACTAGACAAACAGAAATGTATGATTTCCATGTAAGTAAGCATAACAGTGTGAGGTAACGTTTCTTGGCTTTCAGAATAGCCCTCTAGGAAAATCAGTACTTCACCCTAAATCCTTTGACTTTTGTGCTGGTGTTTATGGTAAAACCGAAGTTTATTGTTTCTTAAAAAATCCAAATCAACAAAAACACCCCAAACAAATTCAGAAAGCCAGAGGAGTGGAAAAAACCCCAGTTGTAAGGTGTTAGGCCAAAAGGAAGACTTGAATACAAAGGATGGTTTTGATTGCTGTATAGAAAAGTTTTGGATAACTCTCCTGAATAAGAGTAGTTGACACACTTCCCAATGGATTAATTTCTTGAGCCTGTGTTTGTGCATGTAAAGCAAGTGTCTGAGTATACTTTCATCTTTAATGTGTATTTTTTAAGGTTAGAGGGGTTTTAGCTTGAAATTTTCCACATTTTGCTATCATTTGTTTGTTCTTCATTGCAGTTCCTTGATCTGTCTGTAAATTTATTCAAAGAACTTATAAATACTATTGAATGTTTTTCAATATAATGTTGTGGCATTTTGTTCTTGCATTGAGAATATAAGAGATGGTGTGTTAATGGGAAACCATGTTCAAGGGTTGTAGAACCCAGAGAAGAAAAACTCGCATGTTGCTTTGGCCTCTTCCCTCTCAAAAGTGAACTCAAGCCACACAGTCAGAGGGGAGTGCTATGGCCATATTTTTTGGCTGGGATAATGGAATGGAGGTGGAGCTGTGAGACTTGTGCTCTCACCGTCAGGATACTCAAGGCCACACTATTTTCTGACGTTGCCATGTTGAGACTTAATAAACAATCAGACTGGAATTTGACTGAGAGTGCTGCAGCCTTCCCAAATATAGCTCCAGTATTTTAAGTCTTTGCTGGCTGCTGAAGTAATTGAAAATGCCAGCTTGCTAAAGTGCTGAAAGCCATTATTACCTAGTTGCTGGGACCCAAATGTGTTTATTTGGCACTTGAACACTTTAGTGATGGCTTCCTGAAAAGATTCAGAGAAAGATGTGTTCAGTTCAGTGAGCAGATCATTCAACATTAAGGTATAACCGTGACATGACCATCCAAGAGACACTTCGGATTTCTCTTTCCCAGTTCTGTTTTGGTGCTAATGGTGACCAACAACAAATCACTTGCAGTAAGTGACCTTTTTCTGTTTTAATACATTCTGTTAAATAATTTCTCAGTATTCGGTATCCTAGAAAAATTGAACAATTAATTTCTATCTATTTTGTTAGTTTTAATTTATTTCAATCAAGGAATGCCATGACAGAGTCGAACAGCTTTAAGGGAGTCGTAAGAGGAACACATCAAACTGTAAGCCATGGTGTTTCAGCACTTACTGGGTAGAATTATTCACAGGTTGGGCATTTCCATTCACTGGAAATTATTCAATAAACTTAGTTCTGAGTTGGAACTTCAAATACTCAAAATTTCCCCTGGAAGGAAAATTAACTTTTTTAATAATTAAAAAAAAAAAAAAAGAAAAAACCCCAACAGAATACATTTTTTCATTTGCAGGGTTTTTCCCTCACCCAAGCAAGAGCAGGAGGTAGGTGAGTCAAGCCCAGGTATGGCCAGGGCATTGCAGGAACCTCCCTCGTCACTCTACTGCTGTGGTCAGGCAGCAGCTGAGATCTACAAGTCCAGGAATGGGCACAGTGGGGCTGGGAGGAGCAGGTCTGTGGGTTACTTAAGATTCATCATGATGATACTCTAATACTTATGTTTTATTCAATATTTGCTAGAAATTTTTTAGGGGAGCAAGCCCCATAAGTTGCATTGTCAGCTGCAGAAATGCAACCTCAAAATAATACTGAAAATCCAAATGCAAAACCAGATTGAAATCTCTCTATTTGGATGAGCTTCCTGCAAGCTGTCTTGAATCATGGTGATGGCAGGAGACTTGAGATCAGTTGATGTAAGTAAATCCACGCTCTCACCACAGCAAAGCAACGTGGGTTTGGGTGGGTGGCACAGGAGAGACAAACTTTCTCTCAGGGCCGGAAACCCTGCCTTGGTTTTGTAACATCTAAGGGCCTGAAAGCTTGGTGATGACTCTTGGGGGGTTTTCATGGGGTTATTTTTTTTCCCCCTCTCTTTTTTTTCCAGTTATGTTGGTTATGTTAATGAAATCCTTTCTCTTTACTTGTAAACCTTGTTGAAGCATCCTTTTGACAAGTAGTCTTTTGAAGGTAATAATTCAGTGGCAAAATTGTAAACCAGATACTGTATTCTAGTAACAGCCTCTGTTCCTCGCTTTGCTTTTGCCAACGTACTGCAGTTATTTTGATGACTCTTGCATAAAGCACTACAAAGAGAGACTTTCCAGTTAACGAGTGCTTCCAGTAATCATACTCTTTGCTTATTAAGGTGCTTTTCCTCTACTTAATTTGGCTCAAACTGCTAAACTGGACTTGGCTAAGTCCCTGATGAAATTGAAAGCTTACTGAGAAAGACGTTCTGTTAAGCTCAGGCACTGTCATTTTTTTGGAACCTGGGCAAAATTTGCAAATTTAGATCAAGTGTTAGGGGCAGCTTGAACCAGGAGTTAAGCTAATGCTCTAAAAATAGAGCTGCTCCTTCATCTTCTATGCTAAAAAAAAGGAAAAAAACACAACAAAACCCAAACCCAAATAAGTATGTGCTCCATGTTGTGAACAAAATGGTGTGTGCAATAGGCAGCCTTGCTTATTGATCTACTGAAATTGCTATCAGCAATTTCTGTCTGTCTTCTGCTCTGAAGCACCAGAACTGTGGTGTATTTAAGGCACTTAGCAATGTCATTGCTGCTTCTTAACCAGTTTTCTTGTAGCAATGGAAACAAACCCCATTTCTTGTTTTAGCTTGTTTTGCCTGTTGGAGCCTTTCTCCCTCCTGCACTTCAAAGCCTCTTAGTCTCACTAGTTTCTTTCCTTCACACAAAATGTCAGTGTGGAAACTTCAAAAATGACAGGTAGGTGCTCTTACAAGGTGTGAAACTGTTCCGTCCTTCAAATGTCAAAATCAGCTACAGGGAAAGCTGTTCATGGCCTGGCTATTCAGTTTTAATGTCACACCCTATCATATTCTAGGAGACCATCCAACTCTAGACACTGGCAAGAACAGGATGAATGTATCTTTACAAAACGTGTCTACCTGCTTCTAGATAAGGGGAATAAGAACAATCAGCAAGGAAGGATTTTGGGGAGTTCAGCTAGCCTGGACTAGATACTTCTTGACAGAGGTTATGCTGAACTTCTTAACTTTTCAGGCTTAATGAGGGTTATACATATTAACTTCTATGCCCAGAGAGGGCTTGGAGCTAATTTTAATGGTCATGAATTATATGTAACAAGGGGGAACATGCTTGGACCTCCCAAGTACCTCAGGCCATGGGGAAAGGGAGAGGGGCGGTATGTGACTGGGCAGTTGGGATAACAGTGAGGCTGTATCGCCCGTCAGACTGAGAAAGCTTTCACTGGGCATTGTCTTGATGACCTTTCTCCCTTTACCTGGATAAAGCCAGAGAAAAAAAAAGGTAAAACCAAAAAGGCTGTTCTGTCTCCTTTGTGGACTCTAACCTCCAGCGACGTGACTTTTCCTTGAGTACACTGGCAGGTACTAAGGCAGAGCCGTTAGCTGATGTTTTTTCACAGCTGGCTTTCATAGCGCTTTTCTTGCATGCAAGACTTTATGACTTGTTTTCCTAGGAGGTAGAAAAACTGGCAACATCCCAGGCAGAGAAAAGGGCATCTGCCTTTCTGTATGCAGGACTTCAAGGACTGTGTTTGAGCTTGGTTTGGAGCAAAAATCCTGTTTCCAAATCCTTGGAAACACTGGGTCATTTTGTTACGTGTGTAATATTAATTCTTTTGTTTATGAGCTGTATGTAAAATAGTATTGATCACCTGTTTACTAAAGCTCAGGCAGGGAAGGAAGATTTATCAGGGCACCTCCTGCTGTGTTTTCTTCTGCCAAGCGGTGCCAAGACAACATTCTTGGTGTAGATTTGTCCAACTTGTAAAAAACTCGAGTGAAAGAGTCCCCCAAATGTTCTCACTGCTGTTTCCTCCTTAACTCAAAAACTCCCCCACAAACTGACCTGAACTGATTTTGCTGCAAATTAAGTTGCCTTCCCCTCTGTCCTCCCCTAATCAGGGAACATGGTAGTTCAGCATCTGGGTTGCACTCTGCTCATGCTGTCCTGAGTTCTCTGCTCTCTTCTGCTTTGGGGGGGAAAAAAAAAAAAAGCCTGAATCTTTCAGCCTTATCTCCCAAGTTACGTTTTCTAAATCATTCATCGTTCCTCTTGATCTTTTGTAGTGCTGAGAGTGTTGCTCCCTAAGCCAGGCTGCGTCACCCCAAACCAGCAAAACAATTACTTTGTCTCTCGGTCCTCTTTCCCCAGCTCCATCCAGAACTAGTAGCTGCTACTTTCTGTGGCAACCACTTGTTGTATAGCTGCTCCTCAGTTTGTGACTTTCTGTGATTTCTAATCTTTTTAGTAACACTGCTGCCCTGCCAGCTACTCCTTACTGCAAAATTGCCTTCTCCTGCCTAAGAGGGATGCTTTTGACAATTTTACTGTATTGCACTTTTGTGTTGCTCTGCCCTTTGGGAAACTTCTGCACTTTTTTAGACTCTTGTGTTTTTGAACATCCTTCTAACCATTTCTCCTTGGGTATAATCCACAGAGGGTCGTTTTTTCAGATGAGTAAATTGTTTAAAATGCTGAATAAAGAGCTGCTAACCTGACACATTCCCGCAAAGCAGCAGCATTTGCTGTCCTGCTGGGTGGTCAAGTGCTCCTCAAGACTTTTTTTTCTCAGATAGCTGCATACTCAGTGATTAATTTGTATTTCCTGAAGCTGATTAGAAGGATGTTGCCTCATACATTAGGCCTATCAGAAAGGGAAACTGGACTTATTTGGTACAAGCTGTTCTTGATGGCTGGTAAAAACCCAAGGAAGTGATTGAAAAAAAAAAAATGGTTTACTTTGGTCCAGTTACCCTAGGGAGAAAAGCTGGGCAAATGGACCAGTAATTCCTTGGATGCTTCAGTTTTTAAAGACTTCTCCTGTTTTCTACAGACCTCAAAGAAAATTGCCCACATTTCAGGTTGCATCAAGTGTTTAGATCATTACATGCTGCAAGATTAATAAGGACCTGTCCACCTGAAGACATCCACTTTAGCTGACTGTTCTCCAGCCTGTTTGTCTGAACGTATTTGCTTGTTAATTTACTCTGGTTATAGATAATCCCTTTTGAAAAGACTAAAAGAAGACAACAAATTAACTGCAACAAGATCCACTGGAGCTTGTTCTGATCTTTCCTGTCTAGTCTTGAGCCCGCACTTCCTCTTCCTTTAGCCTGCAGGGTATCCAAAGACTGTCTTCCAGTCTGTTTTGTCTCCTGTTAATCAAGACTTGGTTTAGCCTGTTGCCTTCATGCCCTCAGCCACATCACAAGTCTCAGTGAGGGCTGGAGGGCAGAGAAAGGGCATGGTCTGGGGCCAGTGAAAGTCATCAGCTTTCATCGAGATAGTGACCACAGATCACAACACAGACAGAACAGGCTCTACTGTTAACTGCCCGGCCAGGCTTCTCCTTTGTCCTCACTTCCCTACCAAATATGGTACAAGTGCGTGGTGGGGCTGAGGGGAGGCAGAGCCCTGCTAGTGAGCTCAACCCATTTCCAACATGCAGCTTTCCCCTGCCCCGAGTACTCTCAACGGTGGTTCAATGTCACTCCTAAATACTTCAGTACCCTCTTCCTGTTTTTCTGCAGAAATCACGCCACACAGTGTTGAAAGCCCTGAGAAGCTGCAATTGGTGGCACATATTTTGACAGAAGCTCGGCCATCTCCACATGACTGTGGAGAAGATTCTTGGAAAAGTGAAACAACTTTCAAGAAGCAAAAAGAAAATGGAAAGAAATGGAAAGAAACAATCCCAGATGTTTACATATATTAATTTATTTATATTCTTAACTTTTCAGTGTTGCACTAGTTCTACATCACATTAATTCAAAATCGATCTTCTCTTTATACAATCTATGACTTAGCAACTTTTATACACTCAAAAGTACCATTAGCTACACACAGTCTGCCTGCCTCTGCAATTAATGCTGGAAACATAAGAAACATGCAAATGTAAGGTTTTAGAGTACAGCTCTTTGGTCAGGTACAAATTCTGCAGTTAGGGAATGTGCTTCCATAGTATTTTGCCCTCAGCAGTGGCAATACACAGCAGCAAGAAAGGCGATTCCTGTGACATTTTGCAGAAGTAAAGATTCCCTATCTTTGCTTAACATGGCAAAACTAAAAGGTTTTGACAGATCCAGGACCAAAAAATACTTTGGTTTTATACTTGTCAATAAACACCAAGAGAAAAAAAAACAAGTGGTTTCTTTGCAGAGAGCACCTTTGCTCCACTGTGACAGTGCTGGTTTGACAGGGAGGAGGGAGACAGGCAGAGTGGAACACACAGTAACACTGCAGCACTCAACTGAACCTGTTGGATTAAGTTCAGTGTTAGATGGTGCCTCTGTGAACTGATCCAGAGTCATAAAATTACTACTGCAGGCATTGGATATTCTTCAGCTACACACAGAAGGCCTGTGCTTCTAACACTGGCACTCCATTCTGCAAGAGTAAACATCTCTCCTTCACAGCTTTTCAAACAACACTTATGTAAAATAAAATTATATCCTTTAACATTTAAAGTACATTGTCTATATTCTACACCATTGTGATATCCTTTTAGAGTTAGGAAGTCCTAACATACAGGGTGAAGTGATTAATGCTATGTTTTACAAGTGTACTAAGCAGTGCAATGCCACAACCAGCCTTTGCTGCATTTCTATGGCATGGGATGGATGGAGGCGGCTGGAACAACTCAACTGGGTGGCTCTGTGACAGCATTAGCCACAGCAGTCCTTTTATATAAGGATAATTACTTTAAATTGCTTTGGGAAATAATGGTTTCATTAAAGTTAGACTTCGACCTGAAGTATATCTAAATAAAAAAACACTGGCTGACACGGTCAGCATTGGCTCAGTTTGGAACATGAAGTGCTGGTGCGTCTCCAGAGCAATGGTCTCTCATCTTCACATACCCATCAGCAACACAATTACACAAATAACACTGCAAGCAACACCCTGCTCTTCTAGGGTTGGTATGTTTTCATTTTTCCCTTTGTGGGTACTCTGAAAGGTATGAGATGACAAACATTGCTCTAGAACTAATACTAAGGGTCCATACAAAATAGATACATACAATACATAATCACACTAAATTAAGTTTTAGTCCCTATTATCCTTAATACATTTTTAAACTGTAAACCATACTAGAAAGACAAAATAATTTTTTCTTTTTCATTTTTTTAAGGCTGAAGTTGCCTGTGAACTTCTATATAACAAAATCAGTTATGGGTCTCCTTCAAAGTACCATTAACTGAAGATAAGGGCACAGACTTGAGGGCAAAGTCCACTGTCCTCAGGGCAGACAAGTGAGCTACTTGTTGATAAGAGATAATCCCCAATCACCAACAGGCTGCTCAAATATGCCTAGAAGTTTTCCACAAAACAATATGTCTGTTCCTATAAATTAAATCTGTGGGCTTTGGTCAATAATGGTACAACTGAATTGGCAAGCCTCCATAATGCAATTATTTCTTCTCAAAGAAGTGAAAGAGACCAGCATTTTAAATGGAAAAGTAGTCAACTTCCAATAAACTTCCAATAAACTGCTTGAAAATAATTTCCAGTTCTGGATGAGAGCTGAGTCTGTTTAACATGGGAGGAAAAAGTGCTACTTGATTCTGAACTCAGCAGGAGCCAGTTGCTACCCAGTACACAGGCAAAAAAAGAATTTTACAGAGTCTCTTGCTCTTGTAGAAGTAGCAGCTTCTCGTAAGTGCTGAACTCCTTCATGTACCCAGAATACAGCTATAAGTGGTGTGACAAACTGTGCATCTTGCCATGTTTACCACTCCTTAAAGAGTTTTTCTCTTGCAAAGCTAGAAGCAAGTTCCAGTAAAAAAATTTAACAAAGATTTCCTTACTTTTTTATTAACAAATAAAAAATGTTAAAAGTATTTGGGTGCTATACTCACTACCCAACACTATGTACTAAAGCAGACATATAAAAACACAGGAGCTGCCCTTGCTAAGGCAAAAAGAGCAAAGTGGTTTCTTGCATTAGGGTACTAAAGGCATCACATTTCAAGACTGAAAAATAAAGGCAACAATTGTCCTTCCCAGGTACATGGATGACTACTACAACTGCCCCAAGAATCATGATTCTATGTTTGTGCCTGCCAGTTCTAGAAAAGTGCAATGTGTATAGGCTGTCTTCAAGTTACAGAAATTTTATTTCCCTCCTTCTGAACATAAATTTGAAAAATAAGTTATTAAATTATACTGGATCCAGCACACCTGGTTCCTCTGTCTTGTAGATTTTGCTCAGAAAGACTTCCACCTTGTCTTCACCCAAGTGACAGATGTCCAAGATGCAGACAACATGTTTGCCATCGAGATCCTTTGCTGCTTTTACGATTTCATCTAAAAGTTAAGAAAAGGTGTTTTTAAAAGGTATTTTCTGCAGACCATGTATACAGTAAAGAAGTATACTGAATTGATATTGTCTTCCATACATTAATGTGTGTATATGTTCAACCTTCTTTCAGTGAAAAATTTTCTTTGTAAATTCAATCCTTAGAAATGACAGCATCAGAATTAGATATGGAAAAGTTGATATATGGATTACTTAACCACTAGTGATCTCAGATTTCATAGTATTATTGAAGGAAAAGTATTTAAATAAAATCAGGTCTGTATATTCTATATAAACATGCAGGAAAACACAACGTTTATCTAGCACTTTGCAGTATGATACCCACCAGTAATGTTCATCATAGTTGTTGTGATGTGCTAATAATTAGAAGCATCATCTGAAGTAATTCAATAGTAGGCAAATACTTCAGCACACAGGCACTGTAGGTTGTGTTAAAACAGCTGTTGAAGTGTCATCACTTAAATGAATTGACTGATTGACAGTTACTCCATTCTATTTCAAAGCACACAATGACTTCCATCTATACCAGTATAACTTTGCATCAACAAATAACTGCCAACACTATCTAGGCAACTTAGGAGCTTGTGGTTTGGGTATTAAAATACTGTCTTTAGAGTATGAGAACAGCTCAGGTAAAAACTGCCTTGACAGTTCAGAGTTACCTCTATTTACTAAGGGTGGTGACATAGAATTCATGTGTCTTTCACTGAAGAGGTGAGCAATGTCTGACCTACACCACAGATTCCTACAGAGAATTACCTCTTGCACTGAAAAATAAAACCAGAAATGATAAATGAATAATGCCAGTGAAAGCCAGTCTCACCTGAAAGAGAAAACATGTCACAAGGCCTTCCACTGCTAGCAGCCTTCTGCTGATGTGCAGAGATGCAGCTCATAGAAGACAATAATGTGTCATTTTGAAGGTCTTCCAGCTGAAATAAGTGAGGATCTTCAGGACAAAACAGCGGGAGAAATGCAACATCTATTGCTACATCATGATTTATACCTGTTGAAGAACAATATTTAAGTTAGCAGAAAACTTCATGTTCAACCCATTAGCAACTTCATGCACCATGTCTTTTATTTTTAAACACAAGACTGCACTAATTTTTATTTACATGTTCTTTGTCCATTAATTAATGACTAATATCTAAAATATGCTTATATAATACACAAGCATATTCAAATTGATATGATGTTATAACATACTATGGTTTAAGGCTTACAATGCTATTAGCTCAGAAAATATTAAACTGACATTAGTAGCCATTTCATTCTCCTTTTAACTTTACCTACAAGGGCAGAGAAATTAACTTTACAACCAGTGTATCTATGCAGTGTGCAGTACAGAGCTGCTTTCATCATTAATTGTCAGTCCCAGGATTCTAATGACTGTAAATATTCAAACACCTTCTCTGCAAATCTCCATTAGCAAATAACGGAAACTTTTAAATCATGGGAACTCAACATAAGCAATGTTAAGCAAGGCAATTTCCCTCCCCTTTTAATGGAAAGACAAAAATCAAACAAATTAATAACCCACAATAATGGTAGCAAAGTGATATACATCAACTTGCCTATTTATATTTTAACAAATAACGGTCAATAAATGGACACTTCCAGTTAGCCAGAAGCAGCAGAGGGCAGTTAATGAGTATGGCTAAAATACCCCCCTTCCTTTTTTACCCTGGAAGGGGGGCACTTTAAGAGCAACAGAAAACCCAACTCAATAAAGCTGAAAAGAAGCATTTATAGTTGTGCTTTTCCCTTAAAGAACACTAACTCATTTCTGATGAGTACCTCTCCAGTAGGGAAGTTGGCTGACAAGTGCAATTGAATAATCTACCTGATTATGTAAGAATGGTTCAACTACTGAACAGGACCTACTTTCTAATTGAAATAATCAACAGCTTAAGGGCTACACACATTCTTAAAATAACAAACATAAGCCTATCCACAAAACTGAAATTATATGAAAAGTGATACTAGAAACAAAATATTCAGTAATTTCACTGAAAGGTATTTCTAATGAGAATTACAGCTTTCTAGTAAAAAAACTACCCTAAATGAGGACTCTTAACAAAAATGTAAAACATTGATAATTTTTATACTCAGAATCCACTGATTGGTTTAGAGAAATCCATTCAATTCCTGATGAGCTTACATACTGCTCTTGCTTAACCTTTTCTACCACGACAAGCTACTCACCCAGAACTGTCACTTCATAATACCCAAGGCCACTAGCACTTTTAAACTCATCGATACTTTTGTCTGCTGTGGTTTCTTTTGGCTGGTGCACTGCTGCATGAAGGTTGTACTGTTGCATAAGTAAGTCTCTGTACACATAATCAAATTTACGTGGGATACTTTCAGGGAAAATCTTGCTGTGATGCAAATATTTTATCAACTTGTCTTTCACTTGTGTCCACAGGTCACTCTGCCAGGAATCACAAGTTCTTCCACTCTCTTCATTTTCAGGTATATCACTCATTCCTTCTTGGTCTGTTATAAGCACAGAAAACATTTAGTTGCTTATAGGCTTACATAATTGTATCACTTCTCTGCTAGGTGAGAATAATTTCCATTAGAACATTTCAATTATGAAGACATGGAAGAATCTTGGAAACACAACACAAGGAATTAAACTAGAGCTGGAATGTCAGTAAATGGGTAACCTTAGAGGCCAGACTTGTAGTAAAAAGACTTATACCACATGAAGAGCATCACCATGGCTTGTTTCTGGAGAGCACTCAACTTGTTCAATGAACAGCCAGAAACCATAAAAACAGGTTTAAAATGGGTACAAGTGAATCACAGAACTATTTATATAAGAAAATAAGATTATCTTACAGCACAGACTGCAAACTGTTCTTCTTTCTTCTACCAGAAATAGATACCAAGAAACTAACTGCATGGAACATGAGTTTATTTTTCAATTGCAGAGAAAGAAAGAAAAAATTAATACCAACTTTAAAAAAAAAAAATCCTTAAATCAAACATTATTCGTATTACTGGCATGCCCATTTCATCCATTTCCTCCCCAAATCTTGTATTAGACTGAAGTCACTATAACAACTATTTGCAATGTACCTGTGCAGTGCTGCAAACTGGCTGCTACAGCCTGTCCATTTTTATCTTGCACATATCCATGTTGATATTCTTTCAACCTAAAAAAATAAAGTTATAGTGTGTTTACATATACATGTATATATTTTTAAAACCTATTTAACCTCAAACACAATGCAGGCAAAAGTTGACAGATTTGTAGTGAAAAACGATACAAGCGCGAATGAATGAGCACTAGTACATGGTTTCATATCATGAGAGTTGTAATACAGCAGCTTGACACAATGAGACCTACTCTGCTCAGGAAATCGGCTTTGCAGAGCTCGGGACAAGCCCTGCAGGATTCCCGGGCTTTGGGAAACTAATGGAAAAGGATTTTACACTCAAAGCCCGGTGTCTGCTGCCCTCTCTTGGGCATCTGCAGGAAATACCACGTTTGGCACGACTCAACATCGCAGGTGACCAGACGCTAAAGAACGGTGCACCAAGGGCTGCTGCGCTTTCATACCATCACCCTGCAGCAGTCCAAACCAAAGCACGAATGGAGCCATGTCATCACTGCAGAATCCAAAAGCATACTTTCCTGTGGACATACTGCCCTGTTACAAAACCCAGTTCAGTGAAGCAAACTAGATTTTTATTATAGTTTCTTTTCTTTCTTTAACCATAAAGTTTTGAATTCAAGGTAAGAAACTGTTCTTTACCCATCTCTAACGAATCACCTAAGATAATAGTAAGGAGAAAAATTTAACAGATACTCTCCAACCAAACATGGTAAAATAAATTCTTAGGCCCATTTATTCCTTTCTTCTTTGATCCATTCCTCTTATTATATTAAAACTCACCAGGATATCTGAACAAACTTAGGAAAAGGACTATCTTGATTATCTTGCACCACAAACAACTGCAACATGGGTAAGATTTCACTAAGGTACCATTAAAATTCCAGACTGCCAAGCTAGTGACTAATGAAAGACTGAAACTGCAAATATACAGGGACAATATACAGAGATTAAAAAAAGAATTAAAAATGAACATGCTGTTTAGTGGCACATTCTGTATTTCGTAAGGATTTACAGGGTTTATTTCAGTTTCTCCTATTTCATATTAGAATATATCTTGAAAATTTCATATGTTTCTTAACATACAGAATTATCTAAAATGGTATCTAGTGAAAAGATAAAAGGAAATACACTGTGAGTTTTGAGTATGAAAGTACATTTTATGAAATGCACTATCATCATGGATGTCATCACTGAAGTGACCTCGTGATCTCCAACTCAAGGCACAGAAGAATCCTCACTTAAGCAGCACAAACTATGCAATTACTGCCCACAAAATTAATTTTCACTTTCGAGATTTGGACTTCTCAACAAGAGACGTGAAACCCCAGCATAGTGTTAGGAAAGGCTTGCTCAGAAACCAGTATGTCAAGTCAGACACGTGCCAAGTTCCCTCTTTCTTAAAGCAGAGGATTAAACCAAGTCATACTGCTGACGAGTGGTTATATGGAAATGTTTTCTCCCTTTAAAGACTGTCTAGTTTTGGTAGTGAATAGGCTCTGTTTAGAGCTAGTAAAGCCTCTGAATAATATGAAAATAATGTCATGATTTTCCCCCTCTTCTTTCTCAGATTGGTAGCTGGGATGATTTCTCCTACCTGCCTGACACGTCATTCCTACAGGACTGCTTTGTGTTGGATGAGAGTACAGCCTGACTTGAGCTGGGCTTGTAAGGCAAACCTACAGGCCTATACACACAATCCATCAGCTTATTTGCCAGCCAGTACATCTGCAAGGCACCTGATATAACCCAAATGCTTCCATTTACTGCAGTGCTTTGGCTGTTGTTCACCCACAGCCTATTTTGCCCACACCAGCTTTAGGAGAATTTGTGCCATGCCACATTTGCTGTTCCCAGCCTGCATTCAGTCTTTTCACAGATGCCCACTTGCAAAAAAAAAAAAAAAAAAAGCCATTATACACTATTTCTAGACACTGCTATTCACCCCTTTCCAGTCATTTTACTTTAAAGTATTGTCAATGAAAATAAATAAATAGATGGCAGATCAATACTTTTAGAAAACATTGGGAAAATAAGCATGTCTCGTGCTTCACACGTATTTCCTAAGCACTGGAACTGTGATGAAATTAAGCAAGAAAATAGCTGGATCTTGAAGCTGTGCTCAAACAATGCAAGGAATTAAAGTGCCTCAAAAAAACCAAAACACCCTGCTCACTGATATGACAGGTAAAACTTGTTTTATAGGCTGGTTTGAAATCAGCTTAACTGTCCTGACACCGTTATGGTAAACACATCTATCACAGCAAGTAACAGAGAAACCAAACAGCCTTCTATGATAACTTGACAAGTCTACGCAAACTGATTATTGGTATCTACCAATTTCTCCCTGAAAAATTCTAATTTATGTGAAAAGGGGCTCCAAAGGAAACATCACATTCTAGGAAACTTTCAGTCATGCAAACTTCAAGCTGAATTTCCCCATATTATAGACTTTCCATCCCTTATCTCTCATCAGAGGGGAGGAAAAAGGAGGAAAGGGTTTAGGTTATATAAACATTTAGAAGTGAAACTGCAAGGATAGAAGCAATCAAGTTACTTTCAAGCAGTGTGGAGTGGGAGCAGGTAGTGCACCAGCAACTCCATGGTCACATGCTAAACTTACAAACATGAAAACACTACGAAAACTGTGTTTTTCTTCCACTTCCACATAAAAATAAGCCTTTCCAAAATTCCCAATCTTTTCCCATTCACAATCGCTTCATTCACTATAAATTAAACTACTTTGTGGTATATTAAATGCTTAAAAGTACCTTTATGTGGAAGACCTTTACTAGCAAGGCTATAAATATCAATAAAAATATTTAAATTAGCTAGTTTCCTTGTTCTTTCTGAAACCCTTAATAATCAGGTAAGTTACTACAGAAATGCAGAAACTGAGGCTGTCAATTAAAAAACCCTCAAAATAAGTTTTTAATGCTTAAAAAAGAAATTAAAAATGCAACCACATGCTGAAAACAAAACACAAAAAAACTTGATGCAAAATAGTCTAAGCTAGAATATGTACTTCAAAATTTATCTCTACTTTTAGACTTGATGATCCTCATGGGTCCCTTCCAACTCAGAATATTCCGTGCAATCTGTGAAGTTTATGAAAACTAATGTTGTTATTTCATTAACATATTAAAATATTTCAGTGAGAGCTTACATTCTGCTGCGTCTAAGCAATGGAACAGAAAACAATGCAATTTTAAGGTAAGTCAGCTAACTTTCTATTTTTCTTTTGCAATTCGGAGAATTCAGCACAACTTCATAGTTATTTACAGAAATACACAAGTTACCTTTTAATTATATAGAGTGAAACAGCTTTCCATAATCCAACACAGACTTTCTCCTCCTTTAGGTGGGGTTCTAGCATTAATGGCACAGAGAGAACACACAGGTAGCAAGGAGAGTAGCAGTTTGAGAAGAGCAGAGAAGAAAGTAAACATGCCTTAACTTTCTGCTTCACCTACAAGAAATGGGGAGAAAACATTCTTCTCACCCTCCACCCCCAAGAAAAAAGTGAACACTCCTCAGCAAGCAAAAGAAAACAGGATTCTTCACAGTCAAGAAAAACCTTCTGAGTTTCCTATGGATTTGTGCCACAAGTTCCCTGGAAACTCCTGCACCACCTGCAGAGACGTGACCCTAAAGCCAGGTGATGCTTTCAATGAACCAGCTTCAAAGACAGGCAACCATTTCCCCTACAAAATGCATTTTCTACCAAGAGGACCAGGAAACAACAGACACATGGGCTCAAAAGAGACTAATTTACTCCACAGAAAAACTTCTGCAAATTAGCTCCCAAGAAAAGGGGTATGCTTTGTAGGGGGGTAAGCACCATGATTCTTCTCTTTTAGGGGGAAGGAAGAGATGCTAAAAAAGTAAACTAAAAAGGCAACTGAGCTGTAAACGTACTCATGACACACACCCAAATCACCACTGCCAAAATACACAAACATCTTAAGTTACTGATACCAAAGAGTTCAAACAAACAAGTTGCCCACACTGTGTTTGGAACAAATGATGAGAATTTATGACCCTTAAACGAAATGCACAAAGAAAAGTAACTTTTTACCCCAGAATAGCAAAAAATTAAAAACACTCATTCAGTTTTCTTAATAATTTTACATTTGTGATTATTTCAATAGGGTCTAGACTTGTCAGAAATTCCTACCAGGACCTCAAAAAACCCCACCTTCACTCGATTCAAACTGAGTTCAGTAACGACTGAGTGTTTGGGTATGGAAGGAGCCAAGTGGCTTCTCAGGGACAACTATACTTACACCTCTGTAGCATCAAGGATAATGTATAGCTCAGCCACCACTAGCAAATCCCTTAATGCTATTGCATTTTCACTGTTTGCTAATTAAGCAGCCCTCCCTCCTACCTCTGACTTCTCCACTTAAACTGTAATACCTCTGAAACCAAAACTACATATAGTACACCATGGTGGACCTCTGTTACTATATATTCCCTTGGCAGCACTAGTAGCAATATAAACAGATGTTTAATAACACATTCAAAATTATGTTTCACAACAGTCCAATATATTTGAAAGAGAATCGGTGCAGAGAAGTGAAGAGAAAATTAACAGTAAACTCTACTCTGATCTGTTCTTTCATTTCACTTCCACATTGATTCACGACCTGTAATGTTTTCACTTCAAGTATCTTTGTTTCAATATTGCAATTATTCAACAAAATTAACTTCACGTGACTTACCCAAATTTTCTTCTTCTTGCAGACCGTGTAAAATAGGGGCAAGATGATACAGGAATAACAGATGTACTTCCCCTTAAAGTAGGAAATTCACCATTATTTTACAATATTTATTTAAATGGAAATACACAATGCGAAGAACATTCATGTTTTCCTTTCAGGCAGAACTAAACTAAGACACTCAAATGCTGGAATTTTTCATACGGAACAGAATCCACTAACAAGTTTGCTGTAACACTGCCAAGACAGAACTTCTATTCACTAGGGTTTTCTTAATCCTAAATTTTGATTCAATCCCAACTAAATTTCATCTCATTTTCCCTCAACGTATTCTGAATACCCAACCTCTTCACACATTATGACTTACGGATGGGAAAAGTCAAGAGTAAAAATATACCCTTTACAACATGAGAAATCCACTGCACAAAAAAACAGATGTGACTGGCCTGACATTTGCAACATTCCATCTGTCCATATAACACCAGGCTTTCAACAGGAAGTATGGGTACACCAGATTTTACACAAACATTGCAACAAAGAGCAATCTTACACAAGCAGTTATTTTACTCTTGAATCTCATATAGTTGTATCAGACAAATTGTCTTATTCCACTGCCTTATCCTGGACTCCTATCTTTTGTCTACGTCTGACTAGATGAGACACAACTGGATGAAATCCCAGTAGAGGCAGAGCCATAGCCCTACAAGTTATTTTGAACCTTTAGGTGAGCACATGACCACAGGTACTTGCCCTTTTTACAGCAAGTTACAGCTATATGCAGCACATCCTACTTCCCACAAAGAAAAAATAAGGTATGTTTGAAATTCTGCATTTTCAGTGAAGAAATCTTATTTCCTCACACCACCAACTGTTGTTTGTTCCACAGCTGTGTTACTAAACTACATGTGGTTCAAGTATTAACTTTTAGTTCAAATCTGTGAGCCTAACAACCAAGTAGTATAAATATTAATCAGAAGAAAGTACTGCAAACCTGCTTTAATCAGTCCCTCATTAGCACAAATAGTATAATTGTCATCACCTGATGCCAGGAAAAGCACGTAACTCCATTTTAAAGATTAAACTAGCTATGCTTTTAAAGCTTTCTCATATAATTGCTGTGGCCTGGGCTCTGAGCTAATTTCTGTAAGCACTTTTTAGAAGATCCGCTATATATTTATGGAGAGAGCTTACTGTTCTGCATCTCTATTTAATCTGCGTATCTTTCTCTTGACTGAACTCTCCTTTGACAGCAGAGCTTGGTGCTGATGTTGTGTCCCAGGAGAGCAATGTGGACCCAGAAAAGACTTAACTTCTTCATTTTGAAGGCTGGTGTTTTTTCCCCTGTCAACAGACTCTTCTTTGGAAACAGCAGGACTTTCAAGAGACTGAGAAGCGTCTTTCTGCAACAACAGTTAAGTGTTTAAGATTTTCAATGCACTTAAAGCTCTTGCTTCCAACTCAAAAACCTTCAAGTTTCAAAGTAACTTCCAAAGGAACAGGACAATTAACCCTACTTTCTGAAAGTCATCTTTTATCTAGCAAAAATTATCTTCAAATCATATTAGTAAGATAAATTCTGTCTTGGAAGTGACAGTGAGAGGGTTGGAGTAGTTGCCTCTCCCACATGCTACTTTACATTAGGTTATCCAGTCAAACTAGCAATGTCTAAACAGTTACAATTTCCACAAAGGACTGCATGAATACTTTCAGAAAAGCACTGAATCGTTGCTTTTTAAAATTTTGCTCTCAAAAAGCAAATTAAGTTAATCAAGAGACAATGTAATTAAGTTCTGAACTCAAATGCAAAATTCTCCATTCTAATAACAATCATAGCTGCTCAAATGCTATAGCATTAACTCTCACACACTGTACCTGAACAGGTTCCACTCCTGGAACTTCTTCAGCTGTGTTGCTATAGCTGATGTATCTTATGGCACTGATTATGCCCAGAACAGCAATGCGCCTGTGTTCTCTGTAGTGCAAGTCTTCAATCTCTTTCCCTGTCTCACCAATGGGCTTCAAAACTGATTCGACTGCAAAAAAGAAATTTCCACAAACAAGTTTTAAAGAAATGGAAGACCAAAATCTCTGAATGCAAGTTAAAAAACCCCAAACGTTAACTTGTTAATAAATATTGATTTAAACTTCTGGTTTTGAAGAATTTTAAATCTTTTTGTTGTCCGCATCACGTGGGAAAAAATTTAAACAATAAACATTATCAGCTCACGTGAATCCGTTAGTATGCATTACCAGATATTGCAATTCATTGTTTCCTCCAGAATAACTATTTTTAATACTGATTTAGCAGAACTTCTGGCCATATCTGTACCTCATATAAACTTGCACAGTTCTCTTGAGCTAATAGTGCTGTGGTACCTTTGGAGGATGAGGATTTAACCCATGAAACATTTAGTCATGTACGGGAGCTTTTCTTGGAGGAAGACCGAACTGACAAAGGCCACAAATCTTACAGATATTTGATGCATGATACCTTTATTGTTTTTACAATAATCTGAAAAGTTATCTGGAGGTCGTGGAAAAGGGTAATAGCCACCAATGACAGTTCTCTTTATCTGATCAGCTTCACTTTGCGATTTCATCCACTGAATGAAGTTTTTCACTTTGGTGTCCTTGGTGTATGGCTGGCCCTTGTGCCACCCTTTTAAAAGAAACATAATCAGGTATCAAAACCAAAGAAGGTTACTGTAATCTGTTCTTACCTTGAAACTTCCCTGAACATTACACAGAAAAAACAAATTAAGAAAATCTTGACTAGAGAGTACAAAAGATGTCTTTGCACCAGTCAACAGTGTTTTACCAAAACAAGTATCTTAAATTCCTTAACTACACTTGCATTTGACACTGAAAGTCAAAACAAATATGAAGTAACAGAAGGAAATAAAATTAGCAAAAAAGCTACTAGAATACTTTCTCACAGGAGCACACAAACAATAAAATGATCAGAAATTGTTTCATTAATAGGAAAGAGCAGGTAAGTCTTCTCTATAGGGTTCAGCAAAGACTGTTATTGACAGGTAACTGGCCAAGTATGTATTCATTGTTGGCTGGTTTAAAACTAAGATATGGATTAAATACTAGTTTTATCAAGTAAACTGTAATCTGAGCAGGTCTACATCCAGCCCGTTATGCAGTGGTTTGCTATCTCCAGCTGTAGTCCTCATTTAGGACCCACATAGATATAAAATGAACTAAAGCTAGGGTGGGGGAAAGCTGAAATACTTAATTGGAAATTAAGCACAAATTATATTGAAGGAAAGTAAAGGGAAAAAAACCCAACTTCTCAAACCCCTTTATTTAGGAGTAAATTAAATCATTAGAAATCTATGAACAAAACAACTAGTTTACTTTGCTAGTCCAGTTAAGCACAAAACACCCCACCCAGCCTGTCAGAAAAGACACCGTGTATAGAACCGAGTATGATCAGGTATTCTTTTTTGCACATATTTTTCTCTATTCCTACTTGTCAGCAGAAGGATTCAGACTGGGTGACTGATACGTTAAGAACACTGAAGAAATGAGCTGGATTAACAAAACCAGCATAGATACTCCTACTGCACCTTATAGTGCCTTGCAATTCGGCCAGTACATCACTCGCCTGCAACACTGCAAAAATCTGCCTCCGGATTCAAGAGCAAAGACACAATTTAGGACATCTATACCCTTTTTTAATTAAAAAATACCCTTTACAAAGAAATATGGTGAGAACTACATAAAGCCAGAACTCGTTTAAGTTACCTGTAATGAATATTTGACTTTCATTTGAAGTCGTGAGGTAAATTGTGCTGGAAGGATTCTCAGACAGGTGCCGGACTACTCTCATCTGTGTGCACACCAAGTATGTCACTGGAAGAAAAAAACACCTTAATTTTTTTCCCAATTGATTTTAGAATATCAAGACTGACACGCTCTGTATTAATTTTATTAAGTGGTCTAAACAAGACAGTTTAGTTTTTGATCCCATTGGAATGGGCTGCCCAGGGAGGTGGTGGATTCTCCACCCCTGGAGGTTTTTAAGATGAGACTGGATGTGGCACTTAGTGCCATAGTCTAGTAACCACGGTGGTAGTGGATCGAGGGTTGGACTTGATGATCTCCGAGGTCCTTTCCAACCTGTGTGATTCTCTGATTCTGTGTGAAATGCTTCAGCATGTTTTGAGTCTCCATTATAAATTATAATATGGAGATGTAATTAAATATTCAATTTAATTTCAGCATACACATTAGGACTGAAAATAAGGCACTCCATCAGGAAGGATATCAAAGAAAGAAATAGTATGAATATGGGTATTAAATGGCTGTGTTTCTTAAGGATAAAAAGCATAAAATCACGAGAAATCGTGACATGTCACTGCAAAACTTCTAAATAGAGTACAAACTCACTCTTTTGTTAATATCTCAGTTAAACACTGGAATGTCATTCTTTGCCATTCCCCCAGAACACTCAAGATGAATACAGCCATAATCTTAACAGGGTTGTGCAGTTGGTCCTGCATCATATGATATAAAAAATGCACATGACAGCAACCAACCAGTGCTAAAAGAAGAATGAGTGCTTGGAGAAGAGAAAGGCAGGAAGAAAAATGTAAAGCTCTTTTAAAATCCTAAATTAAGGATTCCCCAGTTTGAAATCTATTTTTCTTAGCTCACATGCAATAAATAACACAGCTGTGTGATGACTGCTGCTCGAACAAAAATATTCATTCAAAGAAATTAAGCTTTTCCAATTTCACCTCTCCCTTCATTCAATCCTCTTAAATGATTCCTGTCTTTAAAAACACCAGATATTTATAGGACAAAAGGAATAACAAATTTCACTAGCTGCTGTCTTTCATTGCCTCTGATGTAAGAGATGTTGCCCCAGGTGCTTCACTTAAGTTTCTGTCTGAAATTAATGAGATCAGGTTAACCCCACCTATCCATCTCATTGTTCACACTAACTGACATTGCAATATGATAAGGGTTTCAAATATTTAAACTATTTTTTATTTTTAAGTTTTATCTGTTATTTATCTGTTTGAGGAGACAAACCTCAAACAGAGGCATTTTTTTTATTCAGTGGCAATTATGCTCAGAATTTGAAATTAGCAGTGAACTAGAAAAACACTATAATTATTAGTAAGTATTATAGAGATATGAATACTTGGGTGAATACGCTCAAACACATCTGGCTGAGAAGTCGCAAATAATTCCAGTATGAATGGATGGTCTGAGGTCCCATCAATGGCATGTGCCCAACGATAGAGCCAGAAGTCTTCACAGTGGTCTATGTAAACAAATATTAAGAAAAATGTATAAGCACTTATTCAGAAATATACAAATAATTTGATAAATCTGAAAATCGTATTCATAGAAAAACCTCTTTTTCTGGCTCGTTCAGCCCTTCCGACAAATGTCACAAGACCAATAACATCACAGGAATAATTGTGTGGTAAGTCATCCAGTTGTGACCTAAAACCAAAACAGAAGAAATATGTACGTAAGCTTTCTCCGAAACTTTGCCAAAAACATTTCCAATTAACATTCACTGTAATGCAGTATAATTTAAGTTCCAGCTTGATAACCAACAAAATTCTGTTTTACCTTGTGATAAACCGGTATTTAACTTCAGGTAATCCCCACTCTGGCTTAACCATTTCTTCTGGAATAATGCTTATTTTAGTAGGAGGATTTCGATCATTAAGGCTAATTTCTGACAAAGGAAAAAAAAAAAGTTAACATTTAAGGCATGAATACAAATCAGCATCATCATCAATCAAAACAACAGGTGCTACAGAATAGACACAAGACCTTTTGTTTTCCTTCATGGCCATAGTGTATTTATATCATGTTAATAATTACTCGTACTGGCATCAGGTATGGAAGTTCTCATCTGCTAGTTCTGTTATAGTTCATTGTCTGCACATCAATTTTAAACCTTCCTGGCATTTGGCAATAGAGCTAGTGTAGAAACTACTTCGTGTCTAATCAGTACTGTGGTATTAACTGCTGTTAAAATATCCGGCTGGATCAGACTTTTTAGCTCATGTAAGGAATTGGAAAGTTTAAATTACTCAGATTATAAAATTGCTTTGTTGAATTTTGTACCCGAATTCCTTACTTTATTTTGATGAAAAACCTAAAGTCACAGGAATTGATTAATAATTTAACAAACAGTGAGACAAAGTTGGAATCCTTAAGAAACTTTATCCTGGTTTCTTTATGGGTTGGTTTTTATTATTACTATAATAATAATGTTGTTATGAGACCACAGAGTACCACCTGGTGTATTCTGGATGGTGAAGCCATTCCCTCCATATTATTTAATGGGTAAGGGATTATTCAAATAATGCACCCAGAAAAGTAATTAAATAAGTATAAATAATGTATACAGTTGTTTATATAACTGTATCAGGCTCCTCATCCTAGCAGAGCAAAGTTAGGAAGGTGCTATATTTGAAGTCAGACTCTCTTCTTAGGAATATTCTTTCAGCTGCTGCTTTATAGAAATATATTTGGAGGACAACTGTGGATTTGAATATGCTGTTTTAAGACAATACCTCAGAGAAAATTCCACAACCCAAAACTTTCTCATGCACTACTTATCAATTGTTTCCTAATTTTGAGATTACATGAGAATCATATACTCAACTCAGGACTACACCCTGGGATGAGTCAGGAGAGAAGATCAGGCTTTTGTCAGTGTCACACAAATTCAGTGATGTGTGAAAGGTACACATTGCCTGGCAGTGGAGTTCAAGGTGGTGGTACCAACTATTTAAGCTCCGAAAGTTTTAGGTCCTGAAACAGCACCTCTCTGCCTGTCATACAATGCTGCAGCTGCACACAGAGGCAAGCAATCAGATTAAAATTAAAATTCAGTACCAGAGACTTGTGTTTATAATACCACTTGCTGATACCAGGGATTTTTATTTATTTATTTTTAAAATAAATGTTTTAACTAATTGTGGCAGTAAACTTCCTAGACATGATCCAAATATAAACAGGGAACAATAAGAACCTGGACGTTAAGACACCTTTCAGAGGCGGAACTATACGTTATCCATTAGTCTCAGCAACGGATAATTTTCTATTTTATTTCTATGAAGAACTACCTTTCCACAGACAAAACAGGTTTCTGTAATACTTAACCAATTGTAGCAAATCTCTTCATCTGTGAATCCCCCGGCGTTGGCTGTGTTTTAAACGGGTAACTGTCTTTGATGGCGTACTGTTCGAGGAGAAGCACTGTGCCAACCTTCATGCTGTTATACCACTCAGGACACAGTGAACTCCACAGAACCATTGACGTCATGCCTGAACCATCAGCAACTTCAAAATAAGCCTAGGGGGGAAAAAAAAGAGATAATATTTATTCATCTTTTATTATCATCATTCTGGTATGTGTTTATTTTGGGTAATGAACCAGCTACTTGACTCGTGAACAATTCCTCTCATGATTACAAATGGGTATCGAGTGTGTTCCAGAACTTGTATTGAATACTAGAGTGGAAAAAAATCCCCACTTTCCACAAAGAATTCTTCCACAATTACCTCAGCCCAAACTCTTATCCTCTCAGGGCTCAGTAATGGTAGGATGACGCCAACTTCACCCTTTGGCTCTTGGAGGAGGTTGGGGAAATTCCCATCCACAAGAAACAATATGGAAAATATTCTTCTTTATCACAGAGAATGCTGTATTTAGAGTAACACTTCTAAATATCCATGAGGGAAAAACGTATTTTGGAAGCGAAGAAGTTACAGGGCCATTCACTAAACATTCCTGATCAAAAAACTATACAAGTCTGATTTCCCAGCAAAAAAAATAATGCAGAGAACAATCTATTTTGCAAACCACTATGTTTTCATTCAAGTTTTTCTCACAAGAAAGTTTTCTACATATTTTTTTTTAAATTGGGCAAACACTGAATCCATAACTGAGTAGATCACTGAGCAGTAAAAAAGATTTTTAAACAGTCTCAGAACGATTTAAAAACATAGGAATCCACTGAAAACCTCAACTGAAATATATTAGGAAAGTAATAAAGAATTTCACAATGATATAATCTATCTGGAAGTCACCTAAAAGTTGCTAAATTTTTTTTTTTTTTGACAAGACAAACTAACTCAAACTTCCAAAGCATTGAGACCAGAAACATTTAGGCTGGTCAACTACTAAAACCTCCAAATATCTGCATTTCTTCACAAAAAGCTCAAGTATACTAACTGAAACACATCCACCAGTTTGTACGTATGACCACTAAATGCATTTCCTAAAGGGCTCAGCATTTTTGTCAAGGCAGCAAATTTTTTGTATTTTTCAATATAAAATAGCTACAACACAAATCTTAACTTCATGTGCTTGTTATATGGGAAAAACTATTTTTAAACATCCTACACCTATTTGTTTGAGTGTTAACCTATGTATTTATGCCTCTTTACCTGATAAGGCATATCCATTGCTTTCCCTGGTTTTCCGTAGTACCTTAGTCTAGACTTGTGCAGGATTCTCACAAGGAGTGGATGGAAGCGCACTCTGCTTCTCCATGTCATTTCCAGATGACCAAGATTAGTCACCTTGGAGACTAAGGTCAAGGGGGGGAGGAGAAAGGGGGGAAAAGACCAAAAAAAGAGCATTCATAATTGAACATTCAAGTTTTCAGTAGTAAAGTGCACAGATCAGGACATCACATGTATTTTCATAATGTTTCTAACATCTAAAAAGGCTCATTTGTTGACGCCATTCACCATTAAATGCTGCTATGAGCTATCTGCACACAGCATGGTTTTGCTTTGTATTTTTAAATGAAAGAGAGTGATGACACATTGAAAATGACACAGACATGTCATCACATGACCAGAAGAGCTACTACAAAAACCAGGCATTAGCCAACACAGGCACCACACACTTGTGCAGAAGTCCTGCTTGTACCTCCCTCCCCAGCAGGTTTCATGGAACAGCCCAAGCCCCTCAAGACAGCACATTTTGGCTGCCAGCTGCTGGGTCTGAGCACCCTGTCCCACAGACCAGACATGAGACCACTACTGGACTGGTTGTTTTTAACACCTCAGAAGACTGGGCACAAGCACCACAGCTACATGTTTTCAGCCGATGTTTCATAGAGTTTAAAAAAAACCCCTTTCTAAGTAACACAGAGTCAAAGAATGGGTTAGGTTGGAAGGGACCATCTCCCAGCCACGGGCTGGCACACCTTCCACTAGACCAGGTTGCTCCAAGTCCAGTCCAATCTGGTTTTGAACGCTCCCAGGGATGGGGCATCCACAACTTGGCAACTCTGGGCAACTTGTGCCAGTATCCCACCGCCCTCACAGGGAAGTTTTTCCCCCGCTATCGAATGTAACATGAGCAGGTGAACTGTGATACAGGTGCCACGTTTTTACAGTGCCAAACACAACTGGGTCACCGGGGATCTCGGCCCTGCTGCACAAGCCATCACAGAATCAATGAGGTGCGAAAAGACCTCTCAGATCATCGAGTCCAACCTATGACCCAACCCTGCAGTGTCAACCAGACCATGTCACTAAATGCCACATCCAGTCTTTCCTTAAACACCTCCAGGGCCAGTGTCTCCACCACCTTCCTGGGCAGCCCATGCCAATGTCTCATCACCCGTACTGTGAACAAATTTTTCATAATGTCCAATCTGAATCTCCCCTTAAGACTATGTTCCTTTGTCCTATTGTCTGGGACAAGAGCCCAGCTCCCACCTGGCTACAACCTCCCGTCAGGGAGTTGTAGAGAGCAGTAAGGTCTCCCCTGAGCCTCCTCCTCTCCAGGCTAATCGCCCCCAGCTCCTCAAAGGACTCGTGCTCCAGACCCCTCCCGAGCTCCGCTGCCCACCGCAAACCGCCGCGCCGCCTCCTCACTGTGGGTGCCCCAGGAGAGGGCCCCCCCCGCCTTCTCCCCTCTTACCGTCCACATCCACCTGCGCCGGCGGCCTGTCGGGCACCCACACGTCTCCATAGGGATCCTCATTGTTCCACAGCGGCAGATAGTGCCTGTTCTCGCCGCGGAGGGGCTGGAGCGGGCGGGTGCCGTCGGGCGGGGTGCCCGCGGCGGCGGCGGCGTCTCCCGGCCCGCCCGCCCGCTCCAGCC
>VXAY01007089.1:3354754-3372269 GCA_013399855.1 Oxyruncus cristatus | reverse complement strand
GCCGGGTAGCGGCGGGAGAAGGGCGTGAGGGGGTTCCCGGTACCCGGCGCCCCTGTACCCGCCGGGCGTTCCCCCGGTGGGCGTTCCGCCGGTGGGCTGGGCGCCGCGGCCGCTCCGGTGCTGGCCCGCTACCCGCCCTGATCTGCGCCTTGTGGCGGTGCCCGGGAGCTCGGGGTTGCCGGGGACCCCCAGACCCCGGTCGGTAGGACAGGGATGCTTAGCCTGGCGGCTTCCTGGGCACCGCCTTGGTCCCGGGGACTTCTGGGGACTTTGTGCTGCACCTGTTCCCGATTCCGTTTAAGTGAATGCACAATACTCGTCACACCGTCAATGTGTTCCTAGCTGGAATTGAAGAGTCTCGTGCTAGCTCCTGAGATTGTATTTACCTTTTACAGAGTTACAGCGTGTGGGTAATCGTCGTCAACCTGCCAGAACAGTCTGTTGAGTCTTTTTTCTTTGTTGTTTCCATCAAGAAATTCTTAACACTGGACCCTAAGGCTGTGACTTACTTATATAATAATTTTCTCTTGTCCCACTGCAACTACCAAGATCATCCTATTCTTTATTGTACCATAAAATCATAGAATGGTTTGGGTTGAAAGGGACTTTAAAAGACCATCTAGTTCCAACCACCTTGCCCTGGCGACACCTTCCACTAGACCACTTATGATATTAATGAAGCTTCTGGAGATTAAGAACTTTGTATTCAGTACTTTATTAGCACTTGCTAATATATGTATTTTTTTCTATTGGAAGACACATCTCTTATGAGGAAAGGCTTGGGGAGCTGGGCCTGTTCAGCCCAGAGAAGACCAAGAGGGGACTTTTATCAATGCACACAAATATCTGAAGGACAGGTGTCAAAAGGATGGGAGCAGACTCTTTTCAGTGGTGCCCAGTGACAGGACAAGGGGCAATGGGCACAAACGGTTACACAGAAGTTCCATCTGAATAGGAGGAAAAATTTCCTTACTTTGAGGGTTACAGAGCACTGGAACAGACTGCCCAGAGAGGTTATAGAGTCTCCTTCTCTGGAGATACTCAAAAGCCATCTGGATACAATGCTGTGCTCCCTGCTCTGGGTGACCACCCTGCTCTAGCAGTGGGGTTGGACCCGATGATCTCTACATGTCCCTTCCCACCCCAGCCATTCTGTGGTTAGGCTATAGAGCAACAGTACACAGTGAGGAGAAAGGGGTAAAAAGAAAGGCCAGGAAGAGCAGCAGTTTCCAGTCCTTATAGTGTCACTGGTCCAGATAGTCTTTGGAAATCCAGAAGGCTGAAGTGGGGCTGCAGCTTAGGCAGAGCTGCCTGAGGCACTGGGCCAGAAGGAGCTTTCTCAGTTTACAGCTTGAAAACGATTGTATTCTTAGTCTATTCCCCTTGCCACTGTGGAGCATTTGGCATGGGGAAATTGGAAAACCTGTTGTTTGAACCATTTAAAACAGACTGAAACTAGACAAAGGGATATAAACCCCAAGCTTTTTCTGGCCTTTAGGCTTTCCTAGGAATGGTATGAGTTTCTGTATTTCATGTAACATGCATGCCTTAGTGAGAAAATTTAAAACAAATCAGTCATTTGTCTTATGTTGAAGCCAAGTATTGAGTAAAACTTCCACATGGTGTCTTTCTTCCCCCAGTAAAAACATGTTGCATGGACCGATAAAATGACATTTACCACTTAAAAAAATGAACATGACCCAAACACTGGGGTTGCACAGCATATGATTTCTCATCACATACAAGCCTTACCTGGAGAGCTGTGGTGTAGACTTTTTTTAGTTATTAAATCAACGTATGGGAATAATGAGGAAATCTGGACTGTTGCCAGCTTATCCCCACTTTTGTGTGTGCTCAAGATGTGATTTGCAGAAGAAACTTATTTATACAGACGTAACTGTTACATGTACATCAGTTGCTAAATTTTTTTGTTATTGTAAGTCACTGGGGTTTTATTAATGGAAACTGAAGCTGTAGTTTTTGTGGAGCAATAATGGACTGATGTGGACTAAGAGGAGTGCTAATACTTTATACTGGATAAATGTGTATGCATTGCAGTCTCAGATACAAGATAGTTCCTTCTCTTAGAACTTGGTTCTGTTACCCTCTCTCTCACCAGCAGAGGTCTAGCTTACATACCGCTTTCAAAACAGGATAAATCTCTTTTGCTGATAACATGTCAACATGTTTTAATGACTGGTTATGTCTGTGAGTTCCTCTAGATGTGATTTCCCTACCGTAACTGAACAGTGGGACCAATGTGATTGTATTAAAAATGGGAAGTTCAGAAACACTTGGAGAATCAGTAACCACTGGAGATGAGCCATCAGCAGGTGGCTGCATCGAATCACAAAACCAGAGATTTGTGTTATGTGTGAGCATCTCACTGAAGACAGTATGATTTTTATATACCTACAACCAAGTGTGCTAAACCATATCTGTGTTCACCTCTGGGGAATCAACAGTCTGGAATTCTCGGAGATAATGAGCAGTCAAGCATCTTGATTTTTATGTATAACACACCTTAAGAAAACAGCAGTTAGCCTCTACAGAAGTGACAGTGAGGAATGAGCTGTGCTGTGTAGGAGGATGTTATTACATTCTGTTAAATATTACATTTTAAATCTGCTGAAGAAATGAAAGGCACAAAAGAATAAAAGGTGAGGCTCTAGATTTAAAAATATTAGTTGGTGTGCAAGATCATGAAGCTTACTGTAAAAGTTGTTCACCACAAAGTGTTTTGAGGACAAAAATGGAAAAGTTTTCTAGTGCATTTCACAATTATCTCCTAGGTGCTTTTGTTAAATCTTCCCAGAAAAAAATCACAGGAAGCGGTTAAATAATGCTAAAATAACATTTTAGGTGATTACCCAGCTGACACCCCTTGCCCTTTAATCAGCTCTATGCACTTTAAAAAGCAGTTTAAGAAAGTGGTGGGCTATCAACAGGAAGATCTCTTA
Organism: Oxyruncus cristatus; assembly: GCA_013399855.1. Lineage (NCBI taxonomy): Eukaryota > Metazoa > Chordata > Aves > Passeriformes > Cotingidae > Oxyruncus > Oxyruncus cristatus. The sequence continues at coordinate 3,369,309 of VXAY01007089.1, read as the reverse complement.
CACTTTTGGTGTTTGGAACCTTGATATATTGTGCAGGTTTTAGAATCTATAGAAGTCTTTTATACAGACTGCAGGTTTGCTTATGCTTCATTTAATGTAAATACAACTGTCTAAACATGGAACTGAACTTGTAAGCCAGCTTTTATGATGGTCTTTGGAGAAATAATTTCATTCCAGAGCAATCTGACAGCATTAAACAAAGTACTTGTAAAACAAACCAGTTCTTGTTGCATCAATGACTGCAAGCCATGATTTTGGTCTAGTTGCACTGCCCTCATCCCAGCAGGTATTTGTGCAAAGAGAAAGGTGGATGCTCAGAAATTCACCTCTGAAGCTCAGCACTGGCTGTCACCATTACTAGCACTCTGTCTAGGCTGGACTCACACTGTCGGCTCGACATCTTTATCCACTGCATGGAAATATATTAATTTTGTCCCTATAGGCAGATGTTGATGTTTCCCTAAGGATAGTGAATGGATTTGGAAAACAATAACAAAGGTTTTTAGGATTTTTACAATAGCTTATGTCACTATAACAGAATCTTTACAAGCATGATACTAGTTTTGATTTTCAGAGTATTTTTATTACTGTTTCAGTTGTACAATTTCAGCATTAGGAAACAATACATAATATACAGTACATGGCTTGCGTTGTTCCCAGGTTTTAAAGTTACGTGTCAAGGTTCAGGCTACAGAATAGAGTTCACCATTCCTAAAATGAAAGCAGGCACATACATACAGTTCAATTAGCGCAATCCTGTGTGGCAAATACAACATTAGGAGCACCACCTGCCATTAGGACACTGCATGTACCAAAGGATTACTGACACGGATCCTTAACGTTCTGCCCTGCTGCCCCTGTAGCACTTGTTCATGTCAAAGTGACATCACGAGAAAAACACATTAAGCAGTTCACTCCTTGGTTTCAAAAGTTAGTGAAAGGGCACAGCTAGTGAAACACCTCATAAAATGAAGCTACAAATCTGAGATACATTTTGCATAGTTAAATTTATGTCTGGATAAAGTTGGATCGCTGGATTTTTGTTTTCTTCTGGCCTTTGTACTTTTGTTTCAAGCTGAACAGTTATTCAAAACACTCTCTCATTCAGTGTCCCCCAGTCACTCCAGATACCTTTCCATTTCTTTGGTTGCTCTCTTTTCCTAAACACCTCTTAACCTTTTCTATTCCTCCTAAACCAATACGCTGAGCCAGACATCCACTCCCCCTCCCCTTTGGCTACTCCTATTTATTTTTCTTCAGCTTTTCCTTCCTCTTCCTCTTCAGTCACTTCCACTCTCGTCTGTTACTCTTCTCAACATCTCTGGGCTCTTTCTCATCTTCAACCACTCTGACTGTCTCCTGATAGACAATGCTACAGTCTTCTTGTTCCATCCAGTTGCTATTGCTATTTGCAATACCACTTCTACCCTTTAAAAAACATTCACCTCTAAGGGCCTCGTTCTTTCCATATTTACACATGGGTATAACTCCAAAATTCCAACGGTTTTACACAGTAAATAGAAGATGAAAATCCAACCCACTGCCTTGAATTGTGGCTGGAAAGAAGAGAGAGCTAATAGAGGGAAATGGAATGAAAAATTAAAATCCCAGTGTAATAGGGCACATTCTCTCTTGAACTTGGGGCTGTTTGTTTTTTTCCCCTCTTTGTATGGAGTTAAACATCTCCACAGTGTGTCAACTTGCTGTCACAATTTTCTGTTACAATAATCTTAAACAAGTTTGATGACATTTGCTTCTTTGTTATGGGTTGTTGTTCTGAATTTCCACTGTTCTCTGCTAAATTCTTTTTAACTAGCATCAGGAAAAAAATCAGCCTTCTACCTGTTGACACCGGAACAGGGGAGGGAAAATATTCACATGCATCCCCTGTAATGCAGAGGATGCTGAGATAAGCACACTTTAAAAATATTATAGGCCAGCCTGGATCACTTGATTGCTTATACCACAAACAGTTTTGCAAGCAAGTTTTGCACACCTACTGTGTGCAAAATGAAAGCTATTCTTCCTTCACAGTCTCTCAGACTCTTAAGTCAAAAGCAAGGAAGTTGTATTTCTGATTGTCTGCAACTTATTTTTTTTGTCTATAATTGTAACTTTCATCTCTGTTTCTGTTACAGGTTTGGGTTTGTTTGGTTTTGTTTTGTTGTTGTTGTTGTTGTTTGTTTGTTTGTTCTGTGAAAGTTGAACTAAACAAGCCCAGTGTTCAGTAGTATAGGAAGCCAAGCCAGGTTTTGCTCATTTGCCCCAGCCCTGGCCCTGGCAACAGGTAGGAACATTACTACGGTCAGACAGAGCTCCTGTTGTCACACAGCTCTGCCAGAGCACAGTGGCCATTCAGATTTCAAGTCTGCTAACAAGCTGATTACTTACTTACATTAAGAACCACATTGAGTATTTAATTGCAGATTTTTTTTTAGTATGGCTTTAGGCTTATTTTTCTGTTAGTTAAACATTTAAAAGGAAAATACTTCATAAAAAAACCCAATGCATTTTGAGATAAGCTAGTGCCTGTGAAAAGTGTGAGGTTATTAACTTTGGAAAGTGCAGTCCTCCACATAGCCAAAAATACAGACAGCAACAGTGCAGACATCTGACCTGCCTGCAGCAGTTGAGGTGCCAACACGGGGAAGGGGGGAAAGGGTAATTAGCCCCCAATTTGATTCTCTGCTGACATATAAAAGGATACGAGTTCTGAGCACCTGTCAGTCACTGCATGACTGCCAACACTAAGTGAACCTGTCACACTGTACAGCACACCTACCAGTTTGAACAACTTCATTTCTGCCCTCCTTAGGCAACACAGAATCATCATCCATGAGGTAGACGACCAGATATTCCAATACACTTTCCCTGCACCTCTCAGTATCAAATATTTCAAGTAAAAAATACCTATTTTCAAACACTGTAGCTAGTGATTTCACTTTAGCCTATGGTATCACCCCCACTGTATCATGTCTGGAATGAGCTCTTTTGTATTATATTTGATGCTTTACATTTTCAAAGCACATCCAAAAATCAGCTAAATGAGGATTGCATTAAACCCTACAATTTAATCATAGTATATGATTATATATAGTATATATATATTATATCTCTATAGTTTTATGGCCAAGTTATAAGCCCCTGAGAACAGAGTTTATGCAGAAACACTGGCACCAATAACACTAGTGGATGCAGCTTTATTTAGATGTAATTAGCATAGAAAGCACCTGGAATTATTTATATTTTCTATTTATAATAGATTAACTCTTTGGATAATTTCATAACTATATTAAGAATACATTTGTTAATCTTAACATCCATTGCAGAAAGATTATATTTACACACAAATACACAAAGACTGGATGTGAAAGAGCAAAAAGGAAGAAAAGAAGGTGCCTGATCCTGTGCCCTTATTTATATACATGGGTAGTGCCTTTAAATCAACTCGTGTGAGTGTGGGTCCCAGCTGTGGATAAAAATTACAGGTTCTGGTCCATAATACTTTATGCATCTATGATTTTGACAAACTACTATTTAAACTGTTTTTACAAATACATTCTACAGTAACTGTGTCTATGGGCTCAGGCATCCAGCCCTGAGAGAAACACGAAGCCTGCATTTGTAAAAATCCCCCTCACATGTTCAGAATTAGCTGTTTTTACAACTCTGCACTGAAACACACCTGTCCACCCAGCACAGGGGCCGATCCCTCCAGTGTCCCAGTCTGCTCTAGGACCCACCAGGAACAGTTGCTCTTTATTATAAGACTTGGACAAGTGAGTCTTGGTGAAACAGTAACAGCTTGCTTGAAATGCAAAACAAGCCCAAACGCAACTCAAAATAGATTCAAATTGTGTGTTTATATCTACCTGCAAATGTTGCTGTCCAAAAAAGAGACTCCAGTTCAAGATAACAACATTACATTATCTGTGAAAATGAAACCATACACTTTTCAGAGTACAGGAGCTTCTTGTATTGGCTGCATTCTTCATTAAAGTCGCCTAATACAGTCTGGGTTTGCGACATACTTTAGAAAACAAACTAAACACGTTTGCAATACTTTGACAGGAAAATGGAATTCTTTCCAGATTGGAAGAGTATGAATTTTGATAAGTCAATAATGACAACATTTTTGTTGGTAAAAAGTGCTAATTTGTGTATATTACCTCTAAGAATTTTACACTGCTACCTACAGGGAATGTCAAAGCGTCCTTCTTTTGATGTGCTTTACCAGTTGAATAGTACATTTTGACCAAGAGTCATAAAGTATATTTGACTGCTGCCTCCTGACTGTACAGATGCAAAGAACACCTTGAAGGGGGGAAAAAAAAGAAGAAAAAATTATGCTACTGTCAGTTTACATTTATGAGAATATTTTTACTCATGCAGGAAGCTTGATAGAATGCCACAGTCCCAAATACAAGGATATATGGATCACAAATCAATTTTAATCCCATGAGAAACTTCTTAAAGTGAAACTCTACTTGTGGTACAACTGGATTTTTTTTTAATACATATTTCTTTTCTAATTCGAAAAGACACAGGAGAACATTTAAAAATAATTAGTCTAAACAGTTTGGGGGCCCCCGTTTTCTAAATATGACAGTGGGGCTAAGAAGGTTTCAGAGAACATTTATCAAAATTGCTATATACAAGAAATCATACTTGATTATCCATACTTTGGTGTCTGCAATTAAGAGTGCTGTGGGTTTTTTTCCCCACGATGGCTGCTCTGCACTGCCTGTAATTTCAATAGCCCAGGACAGGCAGTCCTGTAGTTGGGTGTTTTGGGGGCTGACTCACCAGCCCTCCCCACTATACCCACGGCCAGTTAGCCATGCCTGTATTTGTTATCACCTCTGATAGCAGTGAAGGCTGGGTGGAATTGGAGTTCTAACAGAGCTGGTGGTGGGAAAGTGCAGAATATTCATAGTGAGGGCTTGTGGGTTCAGTGACTACATTGACTTTGAATGGGGAAGTTATACCAAGGTAAGAAATAACCATTAACGAAGTTACAAAAATTAACTGGTCTTAGTGTCATAGTCAGCTATTCCTCATGTTTGCTAAATCACCACACTCTAGTAATCTCTGTACCTTGTCATTTCTTTCACACAGAAATTTTAGCTTCTGTGCTTTCTTGTGCATAAATACTCCTTCCAGATTTCCTGTCTCCACAGAGCGTAGTTCAATGGCTTTCTCTCCCCAGCCCATGACTTGATTAGATTGAAGGTAAGCTAAAAGAAAAAAAAGAGAAAAAAATAATTTATGCTATTTAACAACTGAAAGACTGATTCTTGCCTCATTTATATCAGTTATGGATCTGATGCATTTCTCTTTGATAACAGTATATTCTGAATTATTTTTTTTTTTTAAGTTTACACAAAAAGCCTTGGAGATAATAATTAAATTTCAGTTTCTCCTCTCAGACTTATTCTGGACCCTAGACGTAAATCTTAACTACTGTTGTATACCTTAGATTCACAAAAGGTTGAAGGAAACCTCTGAAGGGAATCTTTTTAAACCCCCAGCCCCAAAGCAGGGCCAAATTAGACAGGGCTACTCAGGACCTTGTCCAGACTGTTTTGATGGATATCTCACAACCACTCCAAGACACTGCTGCAATGCATCACCAATTTCAAGGTTAAAAACTTCCTCCTAATACCTAATACAATTTTTTCTTGGTGCAACTTGTGCTCATTTTTGCCTCTCAGGCTTTCAATATCCAAGAAAAGTCTTGACTGTCTTCTCTGTACCCATCTCTTCTCTGTCACAATTAGGAAGTTCAGTTTGTATTTACTGTGAAGTTCAGCTTAGTCTGAAACCTAAATACTTTAGAATTTGAGACTATGGTGTGATTAATTTGGTGTCCTTAGCTATTGTCTTCCTGCACTGGTTACAAGCATCATCTCCAAAGCCAAAAGAAGATACTCCAGCACTGTGGAAGCTTACTCTGATACTTCCTTTAAATCTGGCAATAAGAAACTGGAATAGCGACGAAGGAGTTAACAACACAAATTTCAAATTAGGCACAGTTTCAGTGAAAGCCCTGATTAGTGCATGTATGGGCTTCCAAGCTAAAATCACATTAGTTATGCTCTATTGGTAGTCAATGCTAAGAGATTGTTCTTCTTGCTCAACTCTCAACTTTTATTTCATTAGCCTGAGAATCCTGGTGGTCTGAAATGATGTAAAGGGAATGTGTGCATTGGACTGGGTTTAGCTTCAGTGGACAGGGCTTGTCTGCCCTACATTACTAGCGTGAGCAATGTCTGTCTCATAAAACCTTCCATGTTGCTTTAGGTTTTTGTCTAAAAATTAAACTTTCAGCACAGACTGATACAGGAAGCGACAGCCTGTGATCCTACTTGGAGGAGGACAGCGGAAAATAAAGGCAATATGGCCGAGTGTCTGTATATACTTCTTCTAGCAGTGTTGATTTAATATTAACTTGGAATCTTTGATTTATAATTGTTGTTAAAGCAAGTGTATGGAAGTCATACCTCCTTGGAAACACGTGTATTTTGGCTACAATTTTGTGAATTTAGCTATAATTCTATGAATTTCCCCTAAATCTGTTCAGACGACTTTCTTTGTGCACACTGAAGGTTCCCTGTCACTAGACTGAGAGCAAAACAATTCTTTCCCAGGATCCCAGTCATGAGGAAAGGAAGAAATCAATCTGTTTTAAAAGCAAAGCAGCAGTGAGCAACTGAGGGTAAGTGGCAAAAGAGGAGGGGTATTTTCTAAAACTCAAACATATGAAATCAATACATTTTTAAATCTTCTCAGTTCTTAGGCTGTACAACAGGGCATCGCTGCTGTAGGGTGAGGGTGTCATTAACATTGCTGAACCACTGCAGCAGCAGCAGGGTGAGCCCCAGGGCAGCACCCAGTGAAGTCAGTATCTAAAAAGGTAAGACCAGACCACACAATAAAGTGAAGAAGGTAAAAATGATGCAATACTCAGACTTCTGCTCTTTTTTGTAAATAACAGCACATTAACCTCTTCAAACTTTGCTTTTGAAACAACAGAGGCAGAGGCACACTATGGTTCTGTGGGGTGGGACAGCAAGGCAGGTGCATATATATATAAACAGCATGGAAGCATTCTGTGGCTGCACTGTTTAGTACGGGTCAGATAGGTTTAGCAACAAAGACTTAATCCACTCTAAGTCTCGATCTTTTCCACCACATGAAATCTGCACTCCAGGCACCAGTATGTTGTGTCTGTATCAGCTGTATCTGTGCCTTTGGCAGATTTCAATTTGATGGCTTCCTTTCAGCTCTCAGGATCCACTTCATTAAGCTCTGCTGCAACCTCCATGTCATTTGGGATAGAAAGCCTGGATGACTGGACCACTACTGCTGTGTTCAGAAGAGACCTGACCTCCAAGCAGTATTACAATAGGAACATAATAAACCAGATACACCAAGTTCAGCCCAGATGCTCTGCTGGTCGGCCAATGTACTGAGAACTTGTTAGCTGACAATGGCTGATTTAAGTACAAGTATTGTAAAAACTCAGTCTTGTAGGAGAATCAAAAAATTCTCAGATTTCATTTGTGAAACAACTTGCCAACAAAATGGCTCCATTATACCATTTGCAGGGTTGTCCATTTATAAGGATTTAACATACACGGAGATTAATTTGGAGGATATCAGGCTGCGAATTTAAAGGTCAGTACCAACACTTGATAATCCTCCCATGTGGGAGCACTTTACAGGTGTTTGATATGAGATGAATTGAGAGCAGACACTCAAGGTTGTCTTCTTTTGGAACAATAGCTCCTATACTACAAGCAACTTCGGAAAAGTTACTGTGAGTCCACTTTTCACCTCAGCAAGCTTTAGATAAAAATGTGCTGTGCTTCCAGCTGGCAACATACACAGGGGCTTATACTACAGATTGTACAGGTTTTCAGCAACCCTAGACTTAACAGCCACTCTGATCCTTTGCACAGTAGCTAAGCAGAAAAGGCATATACTAATTCCGAATGATGTGCCAGTAGCTGCTTAACCTACTGAAACAGTTATTTGGAGTTCCCGGAAGCTCCCCTGCTTCACCCAGATTATCGTGTATCTATAAGACTTACAACTGTACATGAACTGTGGCTCTTGCTACACCATCTACCCCAGCAGTACTCCCTGGACATCAAATAATATATGCCAGAAAGCTAGTGTAGCAAAGTGAGCTCAAAATCAGTTTCTTATAATTGTGAAAGCATTAACAATGCTCTAAACTTGTGTAAGACTTGGTATTTCCTGTTTACCCTGTGTATTAAGTTGGGTAGAGCCAGGGAGTGACTGTTTCAAGGGAAAACAGTTGAGGAAGATGGGAAAGGTTAAAGAAATCACTGAGGCATATTGGATCCATTAACTTCTATGAAGTGTCACTGACATGAACTAATGATCTCACACCAGTAGCATATTAACTGTCTGAATGAGACAAGCGCACTTAGTACCACAGAAGCCAGGTACTGTTACAATCTCACTTTCCTTCTTAACCTTTCTTTAAAAGGTTTCTCTTTTACAAAAATCCCTCTTCTGATCTCATGTACTGAATTTGGCTCACTGCCCTGTAAGCAGTTATTCCGAACTGACCTCTGCATGAGAGCAGAATCAGGCCAGCTTTTAGCAAAATATCATAAAATTGGGCTTTTCTGATTAGTGTTACAAAAATAGGGCAGGGAAGGACCTTAATGCACCTTCTCTTCCATCTATATCTCTGTGCCACATCAGTATCACCGGTGACAGTTGTTTGTTTAACCTGACCTTAAAGACCTCCAGTGATGGAGACTCCAAAAATTCCCCAGGCAACTGATTCCAGATAAGCCAAGAAGTTGAAAATGAAGAAAGAGAACATGATTTAAAAGAGTCTGACCCACTTTTTTGTGTCTGAGTCACGATATTAAACTCCATTCCCGGGTGGAAGAAAGTGTACACTGTTTTACTGAATTCCTTTTTGGAGACAGCCAGTATATGCACAGGTGAAATTCAATGGAAAAAAGCCACTGAATTTTGCTTTCTATAACATGTTTGTTCATTTTAAGACAAATGGAGGGGACACATATGTGTTGAGGATTGGGAATAAAAAAGCCCACAAAACCCCAGCCAAGAGCTCTCCACTGATGCTGCTGATCACTGATCAGGGACTGACAGCTATTTTGCATGTACTTCTGTTTCTAGCCCATGCTTTAATACTGACCATAAAGTTGAGCAGTTTTGGGTAGGAAAACTGAGGAAGATAACTTCTCTTGTTTAATTCTGTTAAATAGTTTTACTGCTATAATTTATGTTACCTGGAGAGAGAAGTGGGAGTTTTTCTTCTTCCGGTCACAGCTGTGGAGAACTTTTACTAAACAAGAGAGGCTAGAGAGTCAAAATAAAGAAGGAAAAAAAGCTAAGGCTGAATAAAGTTAGAAATAGACAAATTAAGAAATTTGCCCTGGAAGGCCGGTGTTTTCCTGCTACACATTTTGGTTAGAGGGCACTGGGAAAAGGGCTAACACACAGTAGAAGTGGCACCCCAATGCAGAAATGCATCTGGGATGGCCATTTGCTTGTTTGAATGGCTTTTGCTGTTCCCTTGGGGAAAAGCGTGCAGGAGACCTGAGCAACATCAATCACTCAGACATGAGTGGGCGTGTTCTGTGCAGGAGCTGGACAGCAACTCTTTCAAGAGCCAGTGAGTGTGGAGAACACTGAGACAGTAATCCTACCACCTTTTGGTAACACTTTCTGTTTCTCTCCATAATATCCTTTTTGCTTCTAATATGTACAGGGAAAACAAAGTAAGGGCTCTTACTGCTTCCACACTCTGGGAATATCCAGATTTGTGTCAAACCTCTAAGATTACATACTGTAAATAATTCATTACTCACACAAGAGGGCAAAAGTGCTCCCCAATCTTATTAACTTGATGTTTCTTAAAGCCTTTTTTAATCCTGTTTTATAGAAAGAAAATATTACATCTATATTTATATTTAGCCCTACATATGTGAAGTATCTTTCAGCTTAAACATAGAATACTTCTACAATTTTAATTTCCCATGGGATTTGAACTTCCTCTCTCTGATTTCTTATTAACAGATCGGTCACAGAGGTCCCAACTTTAAGCCTATGAGTAAGTTATATTTAGATTCCCTGCCCTAAATCCATTGATTATAATACAAACTATTTTTTTTACTTTTTGTATCAAAATATTCTCACCAACTACAAAAGTTTTCTTTCAAAATACTTGTTTAATGAAATCAAGAAATGAGCAAAAGATGACTAGAGAGCACCCTGAGGTTAACACAAGACCCTTCTATCTCTGCAACACAGAGTGAAAATTTTGAGGCAAGCTCATACAGACTTCAGGAGGTCTGAAACGGGTCTGGAAACATCCCCCAGGAAAATAGGATCTTTTAAGAAACTGTCAAATTTTCCCTAAGCTGGGCCATGCAAATAACAGTTAATTCACCCTTCTGTCATAATAGTTAATGTTTCTGTCCGGAGCCAAGAATATCAAAGGATTAAGAAAATTAATAGGAGTTAGTGGGAAAATTATTAAAGTAACAGTTAACGGAGGTTCTTGGTTAACGTTTGAGTTGTGTGTTGAGTTATAGGTTGGGTTAGTTTTTAGTGGAAATGTGATTCCAAACAGAAGTCCAATTTGTTTTGTACCACATCACAAAGACTGACAGTTTCTGTTCCAATGAACTCCATTTCTGAGATACCAGAAGTGCTGCAGCAGCAGCAGAAATGCAAGTGTTCTCAAGGTAACATGCTGGAAAATGTTCAAATGACAATTAAGAAGGGTTATTTGGAGCCTGCCCTTCAACTGTGGAATCTGCCAAAGTAAAAAAATGAGAGAGACTGACACCATTCCTTCCACAGAATATCCACAATCTTGCTTTTTGAGCACTAGGAGAAGTTCTCCAAAGAACTGACTGTTTCCTCTCCTAACCTTGTCATTCAAACTGGTTCATCTAATTCATCCTCTGCTCCCTCAGCAAGATGTTTCATTATACCTGTCCCAGCTTCCCATCCTGGGAGGGGCAGCACCTTCCCACCTGGTGGTGCCCATTTCTCTGGACTGACTACAGTGAAAATCTAAACTATTCATATAGATAAGCTGCTTTATAGTAAGATTCACTCAGACAGGATGCCCCCTTCAGAAGCATCTTCTCCATTCCTTCTATTAAGATGTAATCGACCTTGAGAAATTGAGAATATCATGCCTAGCCAGATGTATACCAAAGGATGTTTAAATTAGACTAATTAACTGGTATAAAAGATCACATTCAGTTGGTTCAAAGTGGTGAAGCTTAATTCACTTCAATGCCAGCTGGAAACACGCAAGGAAACTTCTACTGAAGGCAGTGTGATTTCTAGGCTGCAAGAATGCTTTACAAACCTCTTGTATCATGATTCAGTACTTACAGCAACATTAGGAAGAAAGACTTGAGCTCGCCCTGGTCAACTTCTGAGGCATTCACTAGATTAAGTGCAAAAGCTTTGAAAGAAATCAGTGTCCAGTGACACAAACTGCAGATTTCCAAGAAGGAGTCATAGATCTGTGCAACCCTTCCTGCCTTATCCCCCTTTCTAAAGCAGGATGTAAGAAAGCCCTTTGTTCCTTATCTCTCATCTGTCTCAGAAACACACTCTCTAGTAACAATGACTCTTTAGGCCATGTCAATAGTAAGGATAATACAACTAGGAAAGTTACAATACAAAACCAGATACAAATAACATCCATGGTTTAAAAAGTATTAAATACACGATTAAGGTTAATCTCTGACAGGACACTTCTATAAATGCAGCTGATTTTAAAATTGTTTCTTCTCAAGGCAGAAAAAAAGACTTCTAACTCATGAAGTACTTGTGGGAAAACAAAGGAGAGGTTTTAGTGAAAAATTTATGAATTAGTTATTAGTTTTTAACTTAGCTATTTATGAAAATCGTATAACATATATGTGCACCATAGGGTGAATAAGACACTGCAGTTCCAAGAAAATGCTCATGTTAAGTAAGAGCTTGCTACTTTTAGTAAGGCCTAAGGAAGCACATCCCATAACCACATGCTTCTTGAAAGCTCCTGTCTCCTTCAGACTGATTCATCAGTCCAGCATCCAATTACATTAAGTATTTCTTATTAAAACTCTTCTTCCCCTGGCTGAGGAATTGCTTTGTCATTATCAATTATTTCTTATGGTGTTTCTAACATTAATTCAGAGGGCATGTAAAATTTCAGCATATCAAAGACCATTAGATATTCCTATGCAAAACATAGAATTGATACATCTTGATACATTTTAATGATGCCCTAAAGCTCTGATTCAGCCCAATCAAATATGGGCTGAAAATGGGAGCTAGGGTTGTTCAGTGACAGGAAGAAAGCACTGTACAGGTCACTTATAACCTTATACCCGTGTTTTGAAACTGCAGCAGTTTTGTAGCTTAATGTTATTGAAATGATGCAAAAAAGTCAGTTGTCTTGTAGTGATCTGTGTTCCAGAGGAGGGCTTCCTGCCCTCAGCACTGTTGAAAACCTTCCTCAAATGTCAAACCTGGCATTTACTCAAGGGTGTTATTCTATTGATTTTAATGGGCTTTTCCTAAAACTACTCAGCTAGAAATGAAAGGAGAAAGGTGAACATCCTTGATTTTCACTGTGGCATCCAGTTTCTTCAAACCTAACACCATGCTTCTGTACAGTTTAAATATCTTGGGCTTATTTTGTTTATTGGCATGTTTGTTTTAAAATGCAGAAGAACAGGAGCGAGACAGAAATTAAAAGTAACAAGTAATAAAAACAAAAATCTGCCTGTGTTGTTCTTGGTTTTCCCCCCAGTGTTAGCTTGAAGCCCTCTGGGGAAGGTGAAACAAACAGCTGTCCTGGCTCCAGTACAACCAGAATCTCCTCCTACACAGACAACTGCAAGCATGGGGAGCTTGAGAATCTGATATAAATGCCCTGGGCTGGCAGCCCTGTGAATTTAAAGTGGTAAAATTAAGGGGCCATTTGACAGCAGTTACAGATCTCTTCAGTAACTGACCTCTCTGTAGCTGTGAATTTGTACATAAAATGCTGTGAGCTATGCACAACCAAAGCACTTTTCCCCCTCTGTAATTCACATAATTCTCTCAGTGAGAACTGGTGGCAAGCTGCATCGTCAGTGAAGTTTGTCTATACAGTTGAAGTGTGATGCAATAAACAGCATGGCAAGAATACAGACTGTGATCCAAATGTGAAGCCCCTTTTGCAATCATTGGCCGTGTTAACACAAACATCCATAAATCTGTTTACTCTTCACACATCTGGTTTGCTCAGAAGTTGCTTTACGTGCCATACACTTTCGCATGGATACAAACCTCATAAAGAAGTCAGGCTTCATGCAGCGGAATCTTGTATTTAATAAAGAGCTATTTTTCATACATACCTACAGACGCCGGCATTTCTCCCCACTGTAAAACAGTCTCCTTTGTGAAATGCCCATATATATCAATGTAGATGCCTTCATCTTCATAGGTGAGCAACAGCTCCATTCCGCTGGTGTTCGGGAGGATGATAATGGCATGTGGGCGGATAGTCCCCTGGATCTAGAATCATATTTTACTAAGATTTATATCAGAACGTGGACTGCGATTTTAGTGATGACATCAATCTAACTAGCTCGGCAGAGCAATAAAAACAACTGGTTCATGGAAAGTGAAAGAAATGCCTGTTCTCAAAGGCTAGTGAGCCTCTGAAACAGGCTTTCTCCCCTCCTCCCCCCATGAATATGACAGTAGGCTTGCAAACATATCAATGTTCAGTATTTCACTTTAAATTTATCAGTATTAGTTGGTTTCAAGAAGCCATGGAGCCATTGAGACACAATAATATTTACTCAGTCACTCGCAAAACACTTGCATAATATAAATAGAAGAAAGGTGAAATAAATTTGAATTCACAATTATTTCAGAAGATGGAGGAAGGACAGAAGCTTCCACATTCCACGAGACCAGTGCTTTCACTTTCCATGATATGTATCCCTATCCCCATTCACCAGTTTAAACCTGCAAATTCAACAATATTCACCTTGCTGTGAAAAGTTACCTGGACCTTTCAAACACAAGCCACTCTCTGTCCTTCCCTTCCCAAATCCCTCACTATAAACAGCTCCCATTTGACTGCTGCTGGGCACACCTCTCTGCAAGCCACAGGAACAGTGCATTTCACTCACATGAATCTCTCCCAGAAGCCAACATGTCCCAAACAGAAAAAAAAAAAAAAAACAACAAACACAAAAGTCGAGGTACACAACCATGAAGGTGGGATTTTATGGAAGCGTTTTCCAAAGAAAAAGCAGACAGCCTTAAAAAACAGTAACAAAGCATTTCCTTGTTTAAAGCGCTACCCAAAACAGGATGTTAAACAGTAAATTAAACCACCACAATTAGTATTTTTTTAGGAAGCACATGACTGGAGCTTTACATCATTCTCACAAACCAGCCACACACAGAGATTTTTTTTTTTTTTTTTTTTTTTTTTTTTAACACACAAACACCCACCACCTGGAGGG
>VXAY01007089.1:3276684-3354742 GCA_013399855.1 Oxyruncus cristatus | reverse complement strand
TTTTTGCTTCAAGCACAGACACACACACCGTGAGGGCACAACGAACAGTAAAAGAAGCACTGAAGCTGTACTTGCCAAACCGAATACACTGAGGCCAACCACTTGACTCCGTGCCTCCGCAACAACTATCCGTAACACTAGAACGGGTATCCAGAGCCGCAGAGCAATTTTAATGCGTTGCCTTGGTACTCGCATGAGCGACCGGAGCAGGTAAGAGGTGAAGAAAGAGGTGGGGAACCAGGAAAAGAGGCTACCAGAAAGCAAGAGTACCTAAAGTCAGCCTGTTAAAAAGTCTGGGCTGTTGCCACCAAAGAGCTCCTTGAGAGAATTATTCAGTTCTAGCAGATGCTCTTAAAAATGATAAAATACCAAAAAAGATAGAGCCGCTGTAGCAGTCGATTTATGTCAGGTCTAAGACTCTAAAGGGAAAATGTATTTTTAGTACATGCTAACTCTTGGCTGAAGAGTGCACACAAACTCAGTCAGTCTTAGAGGTGCCCCACATATTCAGGGCAGTCACCTGGGAAATCTCTCTCATCAGGTACCTAATTGTATTTGCAGCCTGTTGAAAAAGTAAAGCCTCTAAGAAGGTAAAAAAAAAACTTTGCCTTTCTTCTCTTGGGCAATTATGCTAATGATCTCTTTGACAAGTCACTGTTCACCTTGCTCAGCAACCCACTTCCAGAATGGCTTCAATTTATAAACTGATGTGAATTTATCATAGTTGCATACTTAAAAGGTACTAACTGTCAGATTAAATAAACCCTCTAACAAGAAACCCTAAAACAGGACAAATATTAAGTCCCTTAAAAAGAAAAAAACAACACAGAAATAAACAGTACAAGCCTTTAGCAGGTGATTCAACAGTTTGAACAGCTAAAAAAGTCACTTCTCAATGAAGGGAAGTTTATAAACTTAGCAGCCATCCTCAAACTCTGTGTCCATCAGGAACACAGGTCTGACAGGACATGGAGGCTGTCACTTGCCAGGGCAGCAGAGTGATCAAGTGGCTTGCACGGGAGGCTTTTCATTTGAGTTGAAAACGTGGGACTGAGAGCAGAGAAAAGTTAAAAAATAAATGGACTCATGGCACAGGCTGCAACATGCAGATCTGGGATGAGATTTCTGCACACCTCCCAAGCATAACTTTAGGACACATGGCCTTGGGATGCAAGGAGGCCATGGCACCTGGATGAGCTAACCCTTGGCCCCTGTGGAGTGCTGTTGACTTCAGGGAGGTTTCCAAACGTGCACAGGAGTTTCCCTGCCAGGAGCCTCCCATTCGACTGGAGCCAGTCTGGAACCCACCAGTTTACTGAATATAAGCCCCCAAGTTTCTCTGGCTTTTGAAAAGAACTATCTAGAACAGCTAAAAAATAAGCAAACAAACAAACAAAAACATTAAAACCATAGCACAGACTTCATATTGGACACCCCCAGCCTGTCACTCACTTCTGCAGGGGAATTTGCTGCATTTGAGTTTAAGCAGCAATTTAGTGATCACCAAACACCTCTAACAGACACAATATGTACACATCAACCTCAAATCAACATTTTCACGCCAACTTCTTGACAATCTAACGAGAAAGTCTAGAGGAAAATGTAAAACTTCTTCTGAATTTACAGACTGATTTAATGGGCAACTGAATGGTAAGAAGATTGCAAATTTATTTAGTCCAAAGCTGGGTTTCTGCAAAGTCTGCACAGTGGCAGATTGTAAAAGTCAGCTGAATTCATGTAGATATTATTGTGTCTTTGACTGTTAAGTCCTCAATTTCCAGGACAAATCGATTAGAAATAGTACTGTCCATGCAATAGGCTTTCTGATAGTAAACCATTAAAACTGATATCCTGAATGTGCTAAAAGCATTTTAACAGGACATCAGTGTTATAGAAGTATGAGAAAATTGGTTTTCTATTAGCTGTCATACAATAATTATTCTCCTATCCTGTCTTTTGAAAAACAGCACAACTCTTAACCTGATCATCATCAAATATACAGCCCAAAGAAAAAGGCAATAATGTTGGTTTTTGGATTATCTTACGTGTGTTGGAAGATACAGGTCATACACAGATCCAGAGTCCACATCAATAGCATGAAAGCCCACTACTGAGCCATATATAACCTTCAATCTCTGTCCATTTTCAACAGTCAGGTCAACTGATAGTGGTTTGTGATGAAGTGAGGTAAAGGACTGGAAAAAGAAAAACATAAAATTCAACAAAATAAAGCTGCTGGTTTACAGATCTACATATATGATCTTAAGAATTCTCAAAAGTTAGACAGCTATTTTTGTCAAATAGTAGGTTTTATTTAAGGAGCTGAGTATCCATCATCCACTGAGTTGCAAGGACAGCTGGATAATTCACTTGTGGTTTGAAAAAGAAATCCAGATTCTAGAAATGGACTAGGCAAAAATTAGGCTGAGTACCATTTGTGTTCAGTTTTATCCCCTTCTGAGGGAAATCAGCATCAACTTTGTGAGCTCAAATGTACATTTTGGCACAGCACATGTGCTGCGTTTGGCTGGGGCAGAGACAAACAAGTTGCTCACATCGAACAATCCTGACAGTTTGGCGCCTGCCACCTCCAACGTATGGCAAACGAGCTACATTTTCTCTAGAAGAATACTCATTTTATCTTTAACTCAAATAAATGTTACACAAAACAAACCAAACAAAAAAACCAACAAAGGCAAAGAGCAGGTGAGAGACAGCGAGAGACACTGACACATCTGAACCAAAGTGATTTTCACGTACCTTAAAAGCCATGAATTTGTGATAAGGCTTTGGAGCCCAAGCATAAACCTCCACTGAGTTTTTCAAAGCAATTACGAGGAATTTGATTCTCTCATATTTTACTGTAATACAAGAAGAACAATTCCTTAGGTACCCGACAGACACTTAAATCAAAGGCCATCTCATCACATGAAATAATTTCAATGGATTACTTGTAGAGGTAGACATTATCCATCAAGGGAGACTAATGCATTCAGGATATCAATGTTTAAGACCACCAGTTACAAGACCTTGACTGGAAACCTATAGTTCATTTATTTTCAGTAAAGCCAAATGACTGTTAACAACATTTATATATTGCTTTTCATACAGCTATGAAAAAATAATAATAAATCTTACTACTCAGAAAAAACGGTCTTGACCCTGCATCTATTTGACTTTTTAAGTGTGAGCACACCCCAACAGCTGGTTATGAATAAACTGCTGCTGGGGGACTGGTGGTTGTTGGCTGAACAATTCTGTAAGACTCTGCAGGGTGACTTTTCATTTCACTGATCATCTGTGGGGTTAAATCCCCATTTGCCAGTGTGGGCGAAGGACTCCCAGCTTCTGAGATGAGTAAGCATTTGCGAGATGAGCAATTTCCCCACGACGATTCAGGTCATGTTGGGCCCATCGAGAATAAATGAAGAATCATGCACTGAAAATTAAGGTTTCTTTGGCAGAGTAAAAACACAGTGTACAGAGAGAAGCATTTGCTTTGGAAGCAGGATGTTATCTCACATAGGCAGAAAACAAAAAAACCCAGCAAACTCCACCAAAATACAAACCAGCACATTCTTCTCCTCTTTTACCTGGAAAATTGGCCATAAAGCCAACGGTTAAAATACAAAAAGATTCACCAAGAGAAAAACAGCAGCAGTTGTGCTGTCAAAAAACTAAGTGTGGTTTGTCATATGTAAACACAGAAGCTCCCACCAAATGCTTGCCTAATTTTAGGATAAGTATTTTGGTTTGTGTTTTTTTTTTTTTTTTAATAACACAGCAAACCCAATGATGACCAACTGAAGTGGAATATGTGGGTGCTTAGCTGTAATCACAAGTAAAGTAACAACACACATCTGTTTCGCATTCTCTCTCGGGTTTAACCCCTGCCTCTTTTAAAGCCAGGAGAGCCAGCTAGCTCACATCTCCTCTGTAGCATGGCTCTGTTTGACTTCGAAGAATGTGTCACTCTCATACACCACCCTTCACCACAGCAGACTTGCATCATAGTTCACACCCTCTCACACAGTTAAGTGACAGAAACTATCACAACAATGATGGTCTTCTTCAAGAATGAGCTGCCTGAAAGCCAAAGAGAAGCAAGATGGATCATTTCCCGTGTGTAAGTGTAAACAAAAGGTATATTTGGGACTTCCATGACCTAGAGAAAGGGATGAGCGGTAGCACATCCAGTCTGATCTACCAAAGGACATCCTATAAATACAATTCACTAGGACTTTAACTAGGTCCAGTTTCTTAGCAGTTACTCAGGGCCAGGAGGGAAGCTGAACAGCACAGAGGTAGAAAAACTAAGTCTAATTAAAACCTTAAGAAACTACAGAACAACTAAGCCACTGACTGAGCACAGACCGTGGCTGGCACTGCCTCCTTCCAGCTGTCACAGGAAACAGCCATAACATCACCCAATAACTGCTGCAAAAAGAGCTGCTACCTGGAATGAGAGGGACCAAAGCATCTGCCATGTCAAACAAGGAGGCTTGAAAGAACTCAAGAGATACTCAGAGCAACACAATCCTGAAACAAAGCTGTAAAAAAAAGCACTGCTGTCACAAGATGCACAAAGAGGATGATTAGGTACCTTTCCAAGTTAAAAGCAGGAAATCCTTACCGACTTTGTAGTGCACACAGCCTTCGAGGTCACCCACGGACACCCAGCCCTGCCGCTTCTCCACCTCCGGATCATTGTGCAAAATTTTATTTCTCAGCCATGACAAGTAATACACCCTCAACTTATTCTTCTTCCCTAGGGTTTGCAGAAAGAGACAGTATGCTTTAACTCTCTGAACCACAAACTCTCCCACACTTACAAACTGCGAGAGTTCTGTGACCTTGAGTGCAGCAGGTCTTTGTGCCTTGCCAAGGTGAGAGAACAATCCAGCAGCACAAGAAGAAAGCCCTGTGTGATGAGGGCACACAGTGGGGAACTGGCACACGAGCAATCCTATGGCATGTGCACTTACCTTGTTACTAAAGCTTCTAGATTTTCACACCTGACTAAAATTCTTCCCTCAGGCCAAAGAACAAGTTTCTATAGACACAAGTATTATCAGACACAATCACAGTACCTGGCATTTACTCTGGAACACAGGCATGTCCTACAATGGCCATTTTAAAAAAGTGATTAATTTAGTTCTAATTAAATGACAATCTTCATTACAAGTAGCTATTTTTCTTTTGGATGGCTTTCCAAGTGAGAATTATTTTCTCATCTTTCATCTCAATCAGTCTTTCTGTTGCTTTAGTTCATAAGCCTGTACTGTCAACAGCAGCCTGGGACCACAGGTTAGTCTGAAGAGAAGGACTATGTCACATCATCAGCTGGACCCGGCAATACGGGACAAACAGCTCTCGTCATTGCCCACCACGGTGAGTCTGGACTGGAGACAAGGAGCTGCCATTCCTTGCTGGACCTACAAACCTCTGATCGCGGTATGTGCTATGCATCCTTTGAGGCCTCATCCATAGCGAATAAGGGCAGAGTCTAAGCTGTTTGCAGCAGAGGTTGAAGACCTGCACTTAATGTTAGTGGTGCTTTCACAATACAGATCACTCTTATGTTACTGCTCATAAGTTTTGTGGGACACAGGACGAGGTTATTTAATGGTATGTTAACCGAATTGCACCTAGATGGTCACTCACCACAGAAACAAGCTGAGTGACAAACTGTAACTTGCTGAGAATCAGTCCATTCTAGGAATGAAATACTTTGTACTTCCCACAAACCATTTTGCACATTAGCCAGGTAATGAGTTGTTCCAAAGCCTCTCTGGAATGAGAGTGTAAAAGTTAAAAATTCAGGAGAGTTTTCCTATTAGCAAGAATAACTGTCCTTTGATTTTCTGAAAGAGGAAATTCCTCAACCTAGTTTATAACCTAATTCTTCTTTTTAATTGCTTCCAACCCCAATGCAGGTCAGATACTTTTAGACACTGAACTAACCTGATATAGTAATTAGCACATTGAGTCCTTCCAAAACATCCATTTGCTGGAATCGTCTCCTTGTAATCAATGTATAAACTCTTCCTTGCCCACTTCTGTCCAGCAGCCACAATCCATTCTCTGTTCCCACCAGCAAATTCACTCCTGTTGATACATGAAAAAAAACCCCTGCGTAAGTCACCTAATGATTCGGAGGCCGCTGAGTGTTCACTGATTTGTGAACTGATTCTTATTTAGTCTCACTTAATGGTGCCTGATAATTTCTCTGCTGCTCTGTGGATGACTTCCCAGAAAAACAGATCTCACCATTACAGTTTTTACCCAGCAGAACACTAATATACCCATGGAACCTGAAGGTTGAATAGTTCTACTGAAGTCAATGTTGATTTAAACAAAAAGGAAAATGTTTTGTGAACTTGAACTTCTCAGGTGACCTTGGAAAGTGTCTGTGAGCAGTGCAGAAGTCTCAGTCCAGCACCACTACAATACTGACACAGGGCATCCAACTAAGTGATCAAAGGGTCCTTACCAATTAAGAAAAAAAAAAAAAAAAACAAAAAATTCCCCCCAAACACTCTTTTTCCAAATACAACACTCACAGCACAGGGGGACCAAACTTGTGGGAAGAAGCGCTGCTGTTATAAGAAGGTGCAGTGTCTGTCTGAAAACAGTCTGGGTTTTGAAAGAATGCCTTCAAATGCTAAATTAAAGGAGTGAATCCATCTGAAATCCAAGTGCTAGTAAGGAAGCGAAGGCTCCAGCGGGTTGCTGACATCAGAGGATGTCAAAAATCATGTTCAGCTGGAATGACAGCTAAGTTTCCTAATCAGCAGGTTCTAAAGACACAACATAAGGTATCCTGCTGTAACAAGCACCCTCCTCCACTGCCAGTGCTCTGATGAGTACCTGGTGCTCTTCAGCTTCAATGCACACTTAATTACAGACCTTGCCATACAGCTCTGTCCTTAATTTAAAATCTTGGATTCCTGCAAACACGTATTACACTAAACCCGTGAAGCTATAAACTGGAAATCTATACTTGCTTTGGATAATGTTTCATCTACTTCATCCATTTGCCATTCCAGGTCCAAAAAGTGAGGAGTAAATGTTTGGGTGAGTCCCACAGAATACACCTGTTCTTTTGAAACAGAAAGATGGTCCAAACAACTCTAGAGTTCAGCTAGTGTGCAACTTGGACAAAGTCTACGGTTGTTGAAACGTGGTCTGACTACACTCATCTTGATTTTACACCATGTGAAGCAGATCCTGTAAAAAGTGTGTAAATTTACACAATGATTCAGTGAGGTTCTGAATAAACACTGACAGCAGGAACTAAGCCAAGCTTTTGGAAAGACTGATGCCTGACCCGCTTCCGATTCTTGGAATACCTAACACAGTGACAGTGAAAGGCTTCCAGTTTGGATTATTTCCACTGGTCAGGGCTCAGCATGATCAGCTGTACTCACGTGCAGCTCAGTCAAGAGCCAGAGTCACGAGCTGCGTAAGCCGCTAACACATTTGTACCTTTTGGCTCTTCCAATGAGCACGGTTTCAGCTTGGTGCTCAATCAAAACATTTTCTCATTCTGATGCACAAAGTCCTTTGCAACTGTAAATCACGTGTTTGCCACCTCGTACCAGGATGGCAGTGCCACGCGAGTGACGCAGGTACCTGCACAGGGACACGCTCCAGGACCCTCTGCCAGGAGAGGTGCAATACAACTGTGAAATCTGCCTGGCATACCCTGCCAGCCTCCCCTGCTGCTGCCTTCCCTCCAAACACATGCCCAAGTCCTCTCAGGCTTACCCCACAAAGCAGCACAAAGGACCTCTGAGTTGAATTTCTTCTTGTATTTACGAATTTCTGGGCTGTCACTCTGTGGGCGGATATTCGTTGGATTGACATTGACAACAGAGCCCTTCCTTGCATTTTCCCTCCTGACAGGCTCAGGTTTGGCACTAGATGCTGGAATGAAAGACATATGCAATCATGAAAACTGTGAGTGAGTGGCTACAGCTCACATTTGACCTGTTTGTGGCAAAATGAAAGAAGCTCCAGAGGAGCGAGAAAACACCTTGGGAGCATGACATACTCAGAAATAAAAAAAAAATCTGGAAAATTCCTCAGACATTCCTGAGAAAGCACTGTGGTAACAGAGCAGCAGAGTAGAGCAAGCCACACCTGGAAGGAGAGCAGAAGCAGTACAATGAAAATTCACAGTAATGTGAGGCTTAAGGTTCAGGAGATTTTACTCACAGTTTCCATTTCCATGCAATAGGCCCTCCCTAATAAAGACCAAAAAAAAAAAACAAAAAACAAAAAACAAAAAAACCAGGAATGACATTTTATGGAAAGGTAAAGCATACTCACGAGAACTACAGGAAGGTCCTACTGGACTGGTGGGAGGGGTGATTGGCAGGAGTCTGGGATCTATGAACGACGTGAATGACGTTGTGGACGATGTACTGCTCTTGGAAGGTGGGCTTTCAGCACACGGGGTCTGCAATGAAAAACAAGAGCTGCTTCAGGCAGAGCCCTGACAGAGCTGTTACCTGCCTCCAGTGACACACTTCTCCCCTAGAGCCCGTGCTCACAGTGGTGTCAGAGCCTATCTGGGCTGCCAAGACTTGCTGCCCTGGCCCCCCGTGCTCCCCACACGATGCTTGGGTGGGAGAAAGCCAGGGACAATGAGCAGAGGCACACCAGAGTGCTGCAGTGCTGATATGGCAGGTGGAGGAGCAGAGGGTAATAATTCAATCTAATTTATCTCTTACCTTGTTCAGAGGTTTGTTCTGAGGTTCCTGGCAAGTCAGTGGCACTTGTGGCAGGTTCACAGAGGAGTCTGTAATTTGGCTTTGCTGGAGGAGATCTGGCAGGAGATAGTTCTGGTTGTTTATGCTCCAAAGGCCTTCTTGGGTGTTAGAAATTTGTTTCCCTAAAATCTGATCCTGCACAAGAACACACAGTTAAACTCCACATTTAGCATATTCCCAATGCACTCTGCAACTCCTGTTAATTAGGATGAAAAATAATGAGCATACAGGGAGGGCTGCTCTGTGTGAGGCAGCATATAAAGAAAAACTCTAAGGAAAGATTAAATTAAAAAATTAAATACAAAATAGTATTGCAAACACCTGAGATGACAACACTGGCTTCCACTTCTGAAGCGCTCCACAAATATTCTTCACCTACATTACCTCAACCACAGGAAAAGAAGCAACTTCACCCTCAGAGACACAAAGTCAGATGACTTGCTCTAACATTACAGATCTGACCTCTGTGTACTGCAGACAGAAGCAGGTACTTAATTCTGGACCTGCATTTAGTTCAAAACCCCTCACCATTCATTCCATTTCTACTTTCCATTTACTGAATTAGGACATTATTCCAGAGAGAAAACATTCAGTGGGATCCAGGATCAGCGTTTCCAATAAACTGGTATTTGGTTCTGCAGACCTCCTAACACCATCCCACCAGCTTCATGGAACCAGCTCTGTCCCTGACAGCACAGTCTATGGAGTCAGAAATCAGTTTCTGGGAATAGATGGGGTGATGTGTTGAGAGGAAGACAGGATGTGTAAAGCAAGAGGTGTCCCAGATGGGGAGGGCAGTGCAGAGGGATCGATCAGGGCACTGGAACATAGGGAGTGATGGGAGCCAAGCCTACACTAGAAAATTCCTCCTGAATTTCACCAAAGCAAAAAGCACCAGCCAACTCAAGCAGCTTCTGGCTGGCTGAACTCAAAGTGAAGTCTGTGCTGCGTACTGACTTTGATAAGCAAATGACCGAAATCAAATAGTCTTTCTTGAATGCTGGCCAAAAAAAAAGGTAAGAAGGTAATTCTAAATAAAAGACATTTGCCTTTTAGAAGTCAAGAAATTAACTAGAAATCAAGTTGATGGTCTAAATATTTCACATTATAAGTTAGACATAAAAACTGAAACCAAAACAAGTCAGCATTTGAGACTAGGGAATCAAGCCAGTATAGGGTTTTTTTGTCCAGTTTTCAGTCACATTTAGCTGAACTGAACCAAACCAAACCTCCATTTGAATCATGGGGGCAGTCTGGTACACCCTAAACCACTTCAAGGCAGTTCACGCTGATGGGCCAGGGAAAGGGATGTTGGAGAAGTCAGGGAGACTCATGATGGCTGTGGCTGGTGAAAAAGGAGGAATGGATAGGAGGACCCATGAGAGGGAGGGAGGAGACTGGAAGGCATCAGAGGGATTTGTGAAGAGAGGCATCAGTCATCTGCCTGTTC
This sequence comes from Oxyruncus cristatus, assembly GCA_013399855.1. Lineage (NCBI taxonomy): Eukaryota > Metazoa > Chordata > Aves > Passeriformes > Cotingidae > Oxyruncus > Oxyruncus cristatus. The sequence continues at coordinate 3,344,515 of VXAY01007089.1, read as the reverse complement.
TCCCTCCCCCACTGGACCTCAACTCTTTTCCATTCTCCCTCATCCTCAGTGGCCCTCAAAGGCCCCATCCTTCTCCTTTCCCTCAAGCAGCCTATTTCCAATACCCAAATATCAGGGGAAAGGAAAAACACTGGGCTTGTTTTGTCACAAGAGAAATACTGGTTTATGCCCTGTTTATAATTCTTTCTCCAAAGCAGGGCCTTTTGTCCTCAAGGATGGTGGGACAAAGGCCACATGGAACTCCTTCCCCAGTCAGGAAGGACACCACTCTGGCCTGAAGCTTAGAAATCACACCACAGGTAAAGAAAAACTCCTTTTAGTTCCTAGATCCTCCACAGCTCACACCAGCAGCTCTGGGGAAAACACCAGTTTCACAGCAATTCATTTTTCCTGTCTGTGAGGTGAGAGCACACTCAGTAACATGTGAGACGTGCTCTGACGCCAAGTACAAGTCTTATTACTGTAATTTTTTTCTGTTTTCAACCACAAGGAACATTGTTCTGCTTTGTCTCTCTTCATCTTTCCTGTGCTAATATTTATCAAGGGGGAAAATCCACATGACTGGAAGCCTCTACCAGAAACTACAGCTGGAAGGAACCACAACATGACATATGAGAAGACAAGTATTTTTGCTAAGCCAGTAGGGAAAGATGAAGTGTTTTTCCCCTCTTCTGGTAATATTTTAAGTAGTAGGAGGTAGTTCTCGTTAAACTAGAATTAAAAATGTCAAGATTTTTAAAAATAGCAACAATACACACCAACAATAATCAACAGCATTGCTTTTTGCCCAGTGCTTTCACAAGATACCTTGCCATCAGAAACTACTACAGGTCAATAACAAGGACAAAAAGAACTGCAATTCTGTACCTTAATGTAAGAATTTTTACAGGAAGCACAAAACCTGAAACTGCACATTTTTTCCAAGGCTTATAGCTATAATTTGCAATAACAGAGCAGGACTTCAGAGTGAAAATGCTGCCGAGAAGTAATGGATACAGCGTTTATCACGCACATTAATGACCTCACTCCCCCCCCCACTGTACCCACCCCCTTACAAATGGCCAAATTACCTTCTGTTCTGCGACGGTGCTTTGGGGTTTCAGTTCAATTCCATCTGGTACTCTCGTCCTTGAGAAATCTGCGAGTCTGCCGCTTAGCAGTTGCCTGGTAACAAACTCCAATTAATGAACAGAACCACTTCAGGGGGGGAAAAAAGAGCCAAAAAAAAAAAAACCCGACAAACAAAACAAAAAACCACACATATCCATGTTCAGAAGTGAGCATAATTAACATTCACTAGTTACACTCAAAGGTTCTTGTATAAAAGCAAGCTGATTAGTCTGTGGATCTGCCTGAATGGACCCGAGCCTGAGGACCACTCACAAACAGCAGGAAGGTCTCCCCACCTTGACAGAGAACATCCCTTCATCTCCTGGCATTTCACCCATCATCTTTCAGACAGTGAATAGCCCAGGCAAGTGAGAGCTGTCCCCTCAAGCTATCATTTGAGAAATGCCTACTCCAAAACTTCTGTCTCTCCTCATACAATGCCCTGTGGGGTGCAATTATGAGCCACCCTGCTCTTCAGAGAGAGTACCAGCTGCACGTGGAAGGGGAGAGCCACTGCTCTGCCATATGATGGTATTAGAGACCCCTCTGCCAATGCCTACCAGGACAGGCCATGCTGGAATTTCATACGGTGTATCAGTCCCTGAAACACAGACAACCTCACCTTATGCAAAAAGAAGCACAGAAGATGTTGCCCAGTGCACACAGACAGAAAAAACCCCAGGAGCTGCTGGACTGGCTGGGGCCAAAAGCCCCCCTAGCCAAGTATCCCATCTTCAACAGTGACCAAAAGCTGATACCAAAAGAGAGAAAGAATAAGGCAAGTGCCTGTTGTGAATTCCCAGCACATCACTGCTTCCTGCACAACCTGAGGTATCTGAGCATTTTAAACTTCTTCACCCAAGTGGAACTGCCTCAAACTTCTGTCAGCGAGGCTCTGGCCCCATTTCCGTACAATTCTACCTCACATGATTTATTTATCCCACTTACTTATTTGTATTAATTTCTTTATTACTGCAGTCCATTTCAGCCTATGACATTTTTGCCTCCTTTCCAGTAATTATAAAACTGACTGGGTTCAGAATGTGAAGGGCTCTACAGTGCTATGTGCCAACTGATAGTAGACAGTTGTAATGTTGTTTTTTTCTTTTAAAAGATGCCCAGTGGGATCACAAAGAAGGTTTTGTGAGAGAACAACCGACTCAGGATGGTTACAAAAGAGTAGAAGCCTGGGGGGGTGGGGCTGGTGCTTTTTTTTGTTGTTTGGGGTTTTTATTTTTGGCCTCAGATTGCCCTCCCCTTCTATGGGAGAGGGAAATATTTACATACTAAACTTAGGAGGAATGACAAGATACGGTGTAGGATCAATGGACCTGTTCTTGTCAGGAAAGCAAGCAGCAGCTTATCTTAAGTAATGTCAACCTCCCACTTAGTAGAGGAGAAAGTAATTCCTAGCCAAGCCCACAACTGCACCCACTTTGTCCAAATGTTGGTAGGAAACAGCATTTAAAGAGCAGAGGGAAGAAACTGAACTATACAAATGAGTCCCAGGATGCTCAGTGTTTTAGGGGGATTGTAAACACTGCAGGCATTGGAGAAGGAAGTACTCTCAGTGAAGTAGGAGGAACTGGCATCAATGGAATAGATGTGCTATTCAAGTAGGTAAGATGGTGGATCATATACACTGAAACCCTTTCCTTAAAAAAAATACCTGGAGTGTGTGAGAAGGAATTCTGGCTCATCTCACTGTTATGAAAAACAAGACCAAAAGTTGTTTTACTGGTGAAAAACAGCCAGTTAGTCATGGCTTCCTCAGAAATCAGCCCTCTCAGGGTCATTAACAGGATTAGCCCAAGAGAATAGGAAGCTCTTTCTCTTTCATATTCCCAAGTGCAGTCCTACTGGGCACCTCCAGGAAAGCTGGAGCGTAGACACTGAATGCTGTTCCACAGCCCAGGCAAGAACAGAAAAACACAGATTGTTTTCAGGAGCCAGTTAAGACTTGGCCTAAGGTATCTCACCCAAAGCCCACACAGAAACACTCCCACAGAGTGCAAGGGGCTTCAAATCCTACAGTCACATGTTTTAGAGAGCAAAAACCTTCATACCCTTCACCTACCCACAATACACAAAGTTTCAGTGCTGGCTGCTCCTTCCGCTCTCATCACTATCCTTTTTGCTATTTACTTGGTAGCAATCAGGACATATTTCCGAGTATCTATCTTTTAATATAAATGATGTTTAGCCAAGATGAAGGAATTCTTTTAATAGCAAGATTATACTTCTAATTTTACAGGAGCTCTCGCAGTGGCTGTGTGCACAGAAAGGCAAACCTGGCAGGGAGCACCCTGCTAGTTCCATTTCTCCAGAGGGCTGGTGGACCTCACACACAGAGGAGATGCAAGTAACACATGCAGGTTTCCAAAGGCAGTGATACCACTCCTTCAGATCATTACAGCATGCAAGCATCACAACAATCTAACACTTACACAGCAAAGCCATTGCTACAGGGCAAATCCGTATTTTTATGTAGAGTCTTTCTGAGGTCTAGGATGAATTCTATGACCTAGAGTGAATAAAACCTTTTACAGATCAGAATAAGGTGGTCTGGAAGAGGATCAGTAAGAAAATAAAGGCATTACAGTAAATGATTGCTCTTTCAGGTGTCCTGAATAAGCTACAAGATTTTTAACATTCTCTCTGCTCATCTTAGCTTTGAAAGTAAACTTCAGAAGTGCAAATCAGGAGGATTTACAGGCACAAAAACTCTACCTCTTCAGAGCTGCACCGGGGAAAGGACTGGTACCATGCCAACACAATAACTTGACAACAACGCTACAAATCTGGCCACCTCTGCCTGAAACTGCATGTGCAATTCTGTCAGGTGAGCAAGAGCCCCATCCTAGAGAGCTCTGTGACCCTGGGATGCACTTCAAAGTAATTCTTAGAACCTGAATTAAGCTGAAGTCTCTGCAAGAAAATCAGAAGTTTCATTCATCAATACTAAAAAATAATTCTGTTTGCTCTTCCTAACAGCAGGGTTGGCCAAGTGACCCCCACCCCATTCCCTTCTCTCTTGGACTAGCAAGCTATTCCCACTCCATTACTTCTCAGTAGAATACACATTTTGCATGACAGGTAGAACACCACCAGAGGTCAGTCACAAAATCAACAAGAGAAACTGGAAAGCTAGGAAGACACAGTTCAGGTGAGATCAGCTTGGGACAAGTCACAGCATCAGCTGGAAACCACAGAAATGGTCCAAAACGTCGATATTAAAAATACAGTAAGTTTTACAACACTATTGTCCCTTTTAATACACAGCACTAGTCAAGGAATCAGCTTTTCAGTGGTAATTATTCCTCCCAGAGTAAACAGAGTATTTGAACACAAGGGTCATGTTTGCCTTGCTTTTTTTGTATGAAGGCATACAGCTTTCGTTCCCTCTCCTTTTTGCTTTCAAAAATTCCATGTAAACGTAGATCAATGTGAAGTAATCTCTGTAAATGCACTACCCTGTATATTCAGTTAAAATTAGACATTTCCTCATTGTCCCAGGGCAGCAAGTCATCAAAGCTTATTACACACACACATCTGATGGAGCAAACATTTGCCCCCGGGAGTTCATTATAGTGCAATTAAACTGCTTAATTACAACTGCCATAAATGACTGATAGTAACTTCAAAGGAGAGGTAATATTTATGCATGCCAGCTTTTTTCCTAGATATTTAGAAGTGTGTAATAAAAAGGCAGAAAAAAATAATAATAAAATAAATCAAGCCAACCTTGTGTGGTTCGTGTCATCTTCCTCGCTGCTGCTGCTGCTGCTGACCTCGTCACTTGAGGAGGAATAGTCTGCTGCTTTTAACAATGAGTTGGCACTGTCCTTCACCTTGGCAAAGGAGACTGGACTCTGAAGGAAGAAAACTCAGCTGAACAACCCATTGCTAAACAGCATGTGCAGTACTTTACCACCCCAGCAAATATAGTTATTGCCACTTCCATGCCAAAAAACGCTTTATTAGGATGCTGATGCTTTTGTTGGTCCATCACAAGCAGGTATTTCAACACTGAAAATTTGACCCGAGCCAAAGCACCCAATTTTCCTAAAAGCTGAAAGGTGACTAACTTTAGTTTGGATGTTATTTTGATATTTTATGATTCAATCTTGCACTTTGCAGGAGCACAGAAGTACTTCCTTTTTCACACAAGAAAAGGAGTGCTCTGCAGCAGGACTAAAGGATTACACTGGCTTCAGTGTCATTGCAGCCCTGGACCACCCCGAGGCTTGCAGGGCCCTGCCCTGAGCACTGCCTGTGCCTGCACACAGCAGGTACAAAGCACCTTTGGTCTGGAAAGGCAACGCCAAAAAAGACACAGCTCACACCCACAGGGCAGTTATGACACCCCAGTCCTACAGAAATTCATAAAGTGTCCCACACTGTGGGCAATGGCCTAAACACAGAGTCTTCCTCAGACCTGCAGTCCCTGACAAGCCAGGAGGGGCTGGGGACTCTGCTAAGCTGTAGCTGTGCCTTGCTTTGCACAAGCCACCAGGATGGTCTTGACTTTTGCCTTGCAAGAAAATGGGTCAATGGCTTCCTGAAATACTAAAGACACACCCTTCCTTTCCAAAGACTTATGATCAGAAACGTTCAGGCAAACTGAACACTTTGCTGAGGATCTGAGCTGGACACAAGTCAGACCTGGACCGGGAGCTGATGGACACGCTGCTGCACCAGTAAAGCTCAATCCAGCCCCACACACCCCTCAGGTGGATTCATCAGCAACAGCAAACTCAAGCACCAAAAGCAGAGGTGTCTGCACAGACAGACCCTCAGTGAAAACCATAAACAAAACAAAAGTATCAGTGGATTTAAAAGAACCTACTGCAATCTGGCCTGGATGAGAAACCTTTTCAGCCTTCTTATGCAGCTGCAGGTGGTTCTGGGACAAAATGTTCTCTGCCTTGGCTGGTCCTGGATTCCCTGGGGACAAAAAAAACCCCCAAATTTTACTTTTTTCTAAAAATGTATGTGCAGCAGAGTGAGTGAGGGGACCAGTAAGACAAACACACACAGAGCTACCACTCAAAGCAGATACCACAATTCCTGATACAGAGGGAAGGGAGGGAAAACAACTGTACCCTCACCCCACTCTGGAACACATCGGCCAGTTCAATGTCTACCTCATTCAGCAGCTTCTCCCATGACTATCCCACTGCTACCAACAGGACTCCTTGCAAGTTAAGGGATGAGAATTCAAGCTCACCCAAATTAGGATTTGTATTTGGTGATTTAGACAGTTTTGTCACAATGGTTTTACGTCTTCATGCATTTTGCAAAGCTTTCAAAAGTCAGAATTCCTTACTGGTCAATGAGCACCTAAGCAACTCAGCAGAAGTATTAGTTTTAAAGTATTTATACCCTTTTCCTGTCCAATTCATTATCCCTGCGGGTTTGGGAAAGCAACAAACTCTATCTGAAAACATCATATGCCAGAACTCGCTGTAATTTAATTCACTTAAGAACTCAAGAAGACAGTTTAAATCACAAGGGAGGTTTTCTATTCTTTCCACTGCTGGTGAGGTTTTCATTTCCCCATGCCAAAATAGCACAGGAGTTACACATCACGTGGACTTTGCGAAGCTGAGCGGGGCTGTTGCATGTTGTTCAACTCTGTTATTCAAACACAAAATGACATAAGAGCAAAAAGAAACATAATCCGAGGAATTTAAAGTGTGCTCTGGATTCCTCTTGAAGCGAAGTTTCCTATTCTGTGTAGTTAGTGAAAGCAAAACTGGCCTGATTGTGTTAGCATAATAATAAATAAGCAATTTGTTCTTCATTTATCAAGGGCTTACAAATTAACAATGTGAGCCTCAATATAAAAATAAATGACCTCAGCAGCTCACTGGGGTGGTTTCGGAACATTTTTAGCATCCACCCTGCTTTGAACTGGGCGTGCATGACTCGCAGTGTTCCCAGTCTTCAGCAGTCAACCTGGACGCAAGGCACTGTGACACACCATGGCTTCGCAAGGAGCTGCACAAGGAACTGCCCTACAGCTGACCCACAGAAACCACCCTTAGGAATAGCAACAGAGGAACAAAGCAATGCACTTCTGCTCTGTGTCCCCACCTGCCAGAATCTCAGGTCATGTCTCAGGAACCAGAGCCTCAACTGCACAATCACGAGCAAGCCCACTGCACTTCTACGCCACTACCAGTGACATTAAAAGAGCTTACAAAGCCATACTTTGTTAAATTAGATGAGGTTTTATCTTCCTCTTAATTTCTTTTGCCCCCTTTTTTTTCTTTTAGTTCTACTATCCTTCTGCAAATAACAGAATACTGGAGGAATATTTTGTAAGGTGCTGTACACAGAGTCTTATGCTTCCTTCAGTTATTAGAGTGCAGAAATATTAGTGTATATCAAATGCTCATCTGTATCATCTTATCAGTGGGTAGTGCAATGAGCAGCACATGGCTATGCAGAATTTGCCAATGGGTGAACATTAGTACTGAATTACATCTGTGTGTCGGAATGTAGGCTCTGCTGAGTTTCAATTGTGTCAGTAAGTGTACCAGAAATGATTTTTTTTTTTGGATTCTTAACTGAGGCAATTCAAATTTTCCACGTGAAAATATGTTCATAGTCACTTTTTGACTCAAAAGAGGAAATGCTTATATTTTAGGAATATGGAACCAGAAAATCCAAAGGGCTTTCAAAAGCCTCTCACCGGAAGACACTGTTAAAAAGACATATCCCCATTTTCAACACAGAACTTGACACCCTGCAGAAGCCCATTTCATGTGATAGGAGTTTAGTACATTTTGACTGATGAATCTTTGACTTAGCAATCACCTGAGGTTGACCAGCTGCTCTGATGAGATCCCATCTCCCACTGCTTGTTGCCAGGAGTGCTGCTGCTACTGTTTAGCTTCAGAGCGTGTCCCACAGGGGATGACTGATGAGTGTTACTAAACAGAAAGACAACAATCAGATCAGTCCAGCTCGTGTGGAGGAACAGAGACTGGAACAGAGCTCTGAGGCCACTGAATTGAGTTCCCTGCTGTTACAGTATGATATCATACTCCTGATCAAGAAAAAATTTATCTTCATTGCTGCTCCAAGTAGGGCCACCAGTAGTGAGACAAGATAACAAATTTCCTCCGGATAATCATTCTGGGAGGTTACAGAGATTCCCAAATAAATACAAAAGATCCTTCTATATTTACATCTCCCTTGGATTCTTCAGATCTGTGTCACTCCTGATTCCAAAATCTCATGGCTTTTAAAACTAAAGAAACCTGCTCCACTATTTCCCTAGAAGATGCATCTTCTTGATGCATCAGCCATTTATCAATGAAGAAAGGAATGTGTTGGAATGTGTAAAATAAGTTGTCAAGCCAGTGGCTCACCCAGAAACCCAGTCTCAGGAGCCAATCGCTTGTAACACTGTTGATTATTTACATATTTCTTTTCTGCTTTGACTTCTATAATTCCCAAATGGAGAACATTTAGGGCTTGACTTCACTTGAAAGCTATTTCAGATGATGTTACTTACTTTGGCTCATCAGAAATGCTGCACATTATTTTATTATTTCAGCTAAATCTACTTCACTTTCCAATCTCTCCAACCCATTCTGTTCCCTGATCAGACACCCAGTGGGGGCAACCCTTTACTGCTGAGCTCTCTGTATCCTTGGTCTCTTCTCCTGGCATATAAAACAGTACACAGGCCTTAAGGGCAGACTGCCCAAACTGATACATCTATAGGCAGCCTGTTCAAGCTACTACCAGGCAAAAGAAGCCTCAGACTATAATTATAGGTGCCTGTACAGGGAGTTGGAGCCAGACCCTCTCTCACCAACGCATCCATACACCCCTTGGAAACCAATGGTGCTGGCACTGATGCAGAGCATCTGCAAGAGCATCCAGGCAGCTCTGACCAGCACCACTCTGTCTTGGAATCATCAGTGTTGGCAGGCCAGGAGCTCAGGTAACCTGCACCTTCCGCAGCCTCTCACTCTAGTGTGAGAGGAAAGTCCAACATCACCAAATCACAAGTTCAATGACAGCATAACAAGCTGCCTCTCAACTGGGAAATGGATACAGAGCTGACCTGCAACTCACTCAGGCATGCCAAACAGGCTGAGTCAAAGGAAGCAACTCATTGCAGGATTTGTTACAGATGGAACAGCTCTTCTATGTTGAAATACTGCTTTCCAGCAGAAGACAGAACTAACTTGCGTGAAAAGGAGATCCACAAGAGGCTTGTTTCTCTTTAAATTAGTTATGTCAATCATTAAAAGGAAGCTGGCTTGGATACTTCCTTCAGGTTTAAGATCAGCAAGTTTGGTTAGCTATTTTTGTGGACAAACTAGCTCGAAAGACAAAATAATTGTAACTGCTATGAAATGAGGAATGAACCCATGTCAGTTTTGGTGCTACTGAGTTTATGGCTTGGTTCTAATAAATTTGCTTTAGTTTTCCTATTGGCAATAAAGCAGCATTAGTATAAGCAAAAAACACTTAAGAGCTTACCCTGAAAGGCATCTCTGATGGCCAGGCTGATCCCTGCTGTAAAATTTCGAGGTTGTCCTTTCTGGAACCTTAAGGATTTAATCAAATGTTTTAAGGTCGCTACTGATATTTTAGATTCAGTTATTAAACCTAATGCTTACCCTGCATCAATGAAAAACTACGACTAACCAACAAAAATAAATAATGCTTCAGTGGCGTGTGTGGAGAGGTCTTCCATGGTATCAGCACTGAAGCTGCAAGTCAGCAGCAGGGGCTTCCAGTTTGCTCCAAGCCTGTGCAGTCTATCAGGGTGCAGACAGAAAGAGGTTGGAACCTTTCCTTAGAGGCAGCACCACGCTTGGGCAATGCTTAAAGCAGACAATGAAATGCATCTGCAGTCACTGAATGCAGCTTTCCCCAGGTGGTGGGTTACCTTCTGTTGCTACCACAGGCTGGGGAATGAGAGACACACACATCCCCCAAGTACAAAGTAATAATGTGGACACACAAACACACATACACATCCCCACTCAAGTATTCTTGTACTTGTTTTCAGAAATTCTGTTAGAAATACACCACCACCTCAATTATACAAAGTAATGAGCTTTTCTGCAACAAGCCAGGTTTTTCAGAGAAAGGGCAGCTACAAATACCTGGCGTAACAAAAGAGGCATATCTGCATTCCCAGCTTCTGCGGATCCTATATATATGTACACACAAAACCACAACACTGACTGTCAAACACCCTGATTTCCACATACCTTGGGGGGCTGCTCTTCGTTTTGACTCACGCTCCAGAACACGTCGTCCTGCACAGGGCTGAGCGGTGCTGTCACCATGTCTGACAGTGAACTGCTGTGGTACACGTCCTTGCTAGCCCGGAAATTTTCACACTTGAAACAAACAAAACACAGGCTGAATTGTGCTTCCCTGCCTACCTCCCAGTCTCAACAGGCATCAGTGGTTCTGTTTGTGAGATCAAGCTTTTAGTCAGTGCACAATGAGGACTGCGTTTGGATACAGCCCTACTCACCTTGTTCACTGTGAAGTAAGTTATTCATTTCCAGCAGGTTAGCATGTTAGGCACAAATATTTCAAGGTGAAGGGTACCATAAAAAGAAATAGTAAACACGTCTATGCTATTATATATATATATATGTATATATACACCTTACTTAAATCTATGAAGAAGCAAATAGGTCATTGGTAATGCACAGTGAACTAGTTACCTGGATGATGCAAATAGTACTGTTGAATATATTTAATTCAAACCTGACCACTGCCTTCCATTGCAGAATTTAGACAGCCTAATCACTGGGGGAACCCAGCTCCCCTAACACTGATGCTGGACTTATAAACTGGTCTTTGCAAGCCCACCAGCAGCCTGGAGTCAATGGAGACAAACTGTCAGCTCCAAGGGCTTTCAAGTGCTTGGCCCTCCTCCATAGCAAAGTTTACAATTACTTGGAAAAAAAAAAAATCAAAGTTGAGAATGCAACAAGAAAGAATGAAACTATGCTCAGGCTTCAACTCACGGGTGGTCATGTCCAGGTGACCACATTGTGACCACCTGTGTTTAAAAGATCTCTTCAAAGGTGTCAAATTAGAGCATTAGGGTAGCAAAACCCCCAATCACAGCATAGGAAGGGGAAGAAATCAAACTACTTTCTTACGAAGTTTTCACTCCAAGGGAACAAGAAGCAAGCGTTGTAAAACTCAAGCTGAAATATTCGATGTTTAGTCCTCTGATTCTTTTGGTATATAAAAGAAGGGAAAAAAAAAAGAGATAAGAATAGAGGTTTCTTAAATTCTACACACTGATGATCTCCTACACCAGCATCTTCCAAAGGGGAAGAAACACAAAGCTAAACATGTCAGCTGAGCGTACGGCCTCCCTGAAATGAGAAATCCTCTTGCACACAAGACCAAGACAGAACACATGGAAACTTTGTGTGAGCTGGGCCTGTCTGCAGGGATTGCTGTGCTAGAACCAATTTGATGTTACCGAAATAGAAAAAGTATTAGAGAAATGCCTGAAGCTACACCACCTTGTGCTTTATCTCATCAGATCTCCCACGCAGAGCAAGACCAGGCCTTTCTGGGAGGTGCCTCTTTCACGTGGAAAGACCATCATTCCCAACACTTCGAGGCCTAAGAATGAGGTTTGCAATCTTTGTCAGAGTCAAAATTCAAACTCGTGTGTCCCAACTGAGCTACTGCAACGGTAGCTGCAGTTCAGTTTCCCCAAAGAATGACTCAGATGAATATTTTATTGATTTATCATCAGCCCAAGTCTCTATAAAATTCTCCAATTCCCCCTCCTAAAAAGTAAAACACAGTAACTGAGAACTGCACACAGCTTTTCAGGAGATATGATTACCAACTCCCCGTAACTGTACAAAACTAATTATTTCATGGGAACAATGTTCAACATCAATTAAATACTGACAAGTAGTAATTCTAAAACCAGTTAACGATGCCAAAGATGTCTCATCACAACCTCCCAGACCAGTATGGCAAAGTCAACTGTCAAAAACCAAAAACTTGCTAAGTTCACCTAGTTAAATATTCAGGTGCTTTCCCTGCCTTTTTGGGACAATAGGTTCTGTTGACTCCCTTTACAGAAAATAGCTTTTTCAGCAGTTAGAACATCTCATAATCTATGTCCTTTCATTTTGTCAAAATTACCTTTATGTCCAACATGATTGTCACTAATAACAGTTTTTAGTTAACCAGAATTATTTGAGTAGTAAAGTGTTCCCTTGAAACGATTCATCGTAGCTACAGGAACAGGTTTTGTAGCAAGTGTATTATTATCAGAATATAGGAGGATTTTTTTTTTTGTCACTTTCTCAACAAGGTACATGCATCTCTTTTTAAATTCCAGCTTTTGAGTCCTGGAGACTACCAGAAAATTATTTGCACTTAAAAGCACGGATGAGCCTTGCTGAATCATGATATAAATAACTGAGTGAATACAAACTTTGCAGATGGTACCCACATACCTTCTTTGGCAGACAGAGACCAGTACACAAGTTCTATGTAAAGCCAAGAAGAGACACCTGCTTCCACAGCAAGCCAAAACCATCTCAGATAACCCCTAAAATTAGAGTGCCTGATATTCTATTTAAATTTTACAGGTAAAATCATTTGTATGGGGAAAAAAATTTTAAAAACCTCACCGAACAATTATTCTAAAATACTAAGATTTGAATCTTAAATTGGTTTTAAGTCACACTGCAAGAACAGCAGCTCTTCCCATGAACAGAAAGCAGCAGAGGAGACAGTGTTACCTACTGTGTGTCTTCAAACCATAAAGGGACACATAACAGAGCTAAGAAAAAGAACCCTTTGATCCCTGAAATGATAACATAAGGTGATACAGCACAAAAGACTCATTACTGGAGTCAGTTTAAAAAGATTTACAAGTAAGAAGTTTTAAAAAGACAGGCTGCGCTGCTTTTTGGAGGATGCCCAAATTACTAATTTGAACTGAATCTACACAGAGGAAACAGATAAAGTGCAAGTGTTGTTACAAAACAGAGTAAGGAAAAAGAGTTTCTTCAACTTCTGAGCAGATGCGCTCTGGGATACCAGGACAGCCCCTGACTTTATGCACACCTATTTCTTGTAATATTGTTAGCCTTCTTGTTCTGATTCAGCCACAGCACTCCAGAAATCTACCTACCAAATCCTACAGGAAAACCACAGTCAGTGAAAAAATGGAGTTCATTTCAGATGTGAGCTAAGTTCCTCCACTAGTCAGGCGGCAGGAGAGGTTGAGCAGAGGAACAGAATCGGTGACTTTGCTCAAGAAGCCTCTGTGAAATTCTGCAGGCAGCCCAAAACAACTCATCCCACACCATCACAATCAGAGAGCCAGAGCTGCTACCATACTGCAGCAAACACAAAACTGGTATAAACCAGGTGGAAATGGTACACTCTGAACTGGTAACACCTCACATTCCCCTTAACAGACAGGTAGCATAATAGACACTGAGAAATCATGCTCCTTGCACCTCAGGGGCTGTGTTAGGTTTTCCAGTGAAATAATTCTGAGAGGGATTTGGGCAACAAGGATCTGCCACAGGATCTCACAGAGTATGACTGTTGAAAATAAGAAGTCATTTTTGTCTGAGCAGAGCAGTAATGAGAGATGATCCCTCTTTGACAAACCTGGCTGCCAGTTCTTCAGCACAGCATCTGTAATGAATTCAGCTTGCATTTTAACTCCACAGTTCACTTTTATTTTAAATCAACAAGGCATCCACGTACTGAACTTCACAAGTATATTGGTCTGAATCTTTTAATCTCCAGGTGACTAACTGGCCCATCACTCCTACTGCCTGAACACTTCATACAGTTCATGCAGGCAGCATATCCAAACACGCTGTTATTAACATCACCAGCTGCTCCCAACCAGCAAAGGGAGAGATAACCCTCCAGAGGATTTACAAATTACCCACTGAAGTTCATCTGGTCTCCATGCAAACACAGCAGGTAAAGAGTGCAAATTGGCTTCTCCCTGTCCATGTGGGCTGTCAGCTGGAGTTCAGCCTTGTGAGTGGGCAACAGGGCAGCTCCCAGCAGGGAGTGAAATCACAGGCAACAACTGTGCATCACTTGCTGCTATTATCCCTAAGTAACACTATCACCTTAAACAACATAACATTTTTAGAGTGTAGTTTCCATGAAGGAATGTGAAAGAGGTTGGTAAACACTGCTTCATTCTTCAGCATTCCTCTTGGCAGCTGGGAGAGGTGCTACCAAACAGGGAAGCACTGACAGGGTGCACAGGAATGATTGCTTGTCCCAGGTGAAGAAGCCAGCCTGGAATATAGCTCCTCTCATCCTGGGAGTAGCACCTCAACAGGGCAGAACTATCCTCTGTCCAGCCACTGTGCTCCTGCAGAATCCCAAATGCCCTGCAATAAACTATGGATGCTCCCACTGCTACTACAGGGATGAAATATTTGCCTCAGAGAAGCTGCCAGCCTCTACCCAAGGCTATGATTCAAATGTCCTTCTTGTAGACCTTGCAATAGCTCTTCAGTGATTTGATGCTACAAGCCAGGCCATCAACTCAGACCACTTACAATACTCGTGACTTGAAACAACACACAGGACCTGGAAAAAAAAATGATGTGAGAAGACACTCATAAATATTTTTCCATGAAAAAGCTATCAGGTGAAATGAGGCCTGTCTGCTCACAGCATCTGTCTGTGGTGATTTTTGCATCATCACCAAACAGCAACCTGAACAGGAAAGGGACAGGGAGGCTTTGACTTAGAGACACTAACAGCCAGCTATTATGGGACTCCCAGACTCCACAGACTCACTCCAGGGCACAAATGGAAGTAGAAGATAAGGAAGAGCTGCCTCCCCATATCCTGCTGGGGAATTTCAAACACCCTGACATCTGCTGGAAGAGCAGCACAGGAAGCTGTAGGTGATCCAGACGACTCCTGGAATGCAAGGAGGACAACTTTTTAAGCCAGTTAATAGGCAGCCCTAGCAGGGGAGATGCAATACTGGACCCCAGGGTCACCAACACAAGGGAGCTAATTGGGGACGTCAAGATTGGAGGCAGCCAGGGCTGTGGTGATCGCGCACTGGTGGAATTTGGAGTCCTGAGGGAATACGGCTCAGGCAAAGAGTCAAGTCAGGATCTTGAATTTCAGGAAAGCAAAGGAAGAAATTCTTTACAATGAGGGTGGTGCAACACTGGAAGAGTTTGCCCAGAAAAGTTGCAGATGCCCCATCTCTGGAAACACTAAATAACCCTGAGAGGTCACTTCTAACCCAAACCATACTATGATTCTATAGACTTTCATTTAGATGTTCACCTGAAGCTCATGCCAAGCAAAATGTCAAGCTTGGGATAATATAACCTAATCTCACAGCAATAACCCATAATAGCCTCAAAGAAGTACACAGGCCCATCCTGCTGCTTGGGCTCAGCAGTGAGACAGCTCGACATGCTCTGGAAGCAGCTGAGCTGCAACCAACAACCCATCCTCCTCTGCATTCTGATCCTCCCCATTTGTCTCCAAGATCCAATGCAGAAGGAAACAAGGCCACAAAATGCCACAGCAGCACACAAACAATGCTCATGCCTGCTCTGAATGCCACTCCCCTGTGGGTACCACGAGCTGAGTCCCACAGAAGCAACTGGAGAGATGGATCAGAAGCTGCACATCCATCCATCCATCCATGCATCCAAGAGTCCAGCAGAAACTGAGAGCTGCCAAGAATAAAACAAGTGCTGTGACTGTATATCCTCTCTGTGGGGATGAATGA
The DNA here is from genome assembly GCA_013399855.1 of Oxyruncus cristatus. NCBI lineage: Eukaryota > Metazoa > Chordata > Aves > Passeriformes > Cotingidae > Oxyruncus > Oxyruncus cristatus. The sequence continues at coordinate 3,328,617 of VXAY01007089.1, read as the reverse complement.
ATGCACAACTGAAGTGCTGTGTAAAATGTAGAGGCAATAAGATTATTCCTGCCACTGCACGTTTTCAAAGCAAGTGGAGATATCCAGTTTAAGTGAGCTGTGCTCACACTTACAGTAGTTCATTCAATTTCTACTTGCTGTTTTGTTTTGATTTTGTTAAGTATGTTTACAGTCCTTTGACAAGAGACTGGAGAAAAAAAAACTCCTGCAGTCTAAGCTACTTACTTCATACACTTCGAAAGAGCAGGAGGTTGAAAGGAATTTTTGGGCACACTGAGCAAACTCTGAATCATCTCTCCCAGAACTGGTAGAAATAGCAGGAGCTAAAATGTTTTGAGAGAAGGATTCCAATGAATAGCTTCATCAGAGTGCTTTCATTGCATAGGTACTGTCTAGATACCACTTTTACCTCTAATACTGATGTTTTTAACGTCACAGACTCTCTGGGCTCTATCCACATCAAAACCTGACTCTGCATTGCCCTTACTGCATCTCCACCTACTTTCAGATTATTTCATAAGCTCACTTAAAATTTTTATTTTTTACATGATTTCACCTATAAAAATTCTGGCTTTGGACATTTTTTTTTGTAAAGTGCCACACGCATTTACGGCACCATGTACATAACACATCATCCAGGGACTGCAACAGCGCAGCCATTCAGGCTTTCTGTGAAGTATCTAAGAGGAATATCATGGAACCAGCAATCAGGCACCAAGGATATAAAAATAACTGCTATCTAACCCTGACCTGCAGTGCTTAAGTATAATTCCACACAGAACTTAGCAGCAACGGTGTCACTAAAAACCCTCTGAGATGGTTTCCACAGGCCTCAGTCATTTGTGCCAGGAATGAAGAAAATCAGTTTTCCGATGCATTTTTCTGCTTGGGAACCACCCAGGTCCCTCCTCCCCACCGGGGGCAGCAGTACCTGCACTACCATGGCTCTCTGTGGCGCAGGGGTGCAGGGGCTGGAGCTGCTGCCGGAGCCCATCCTGGAGTGTGGCGTGGCCTCGTGCCCCAGCGCCGCTGGCCACTGCAGGGAAGGCTGGGTGGCATCACTCTTCTTTATTGGGTCCTCGGCCTGAGAAGGAGAAAAGCAACAGCACGTTGCACACTGAGCCCCAGGCTTTGGAGGCTGGATGTTCTCCCACAGCATCACAGAGTGCACCACCTCTGATGGACCTTCTCATCAAGGAGGACAGCCCTGGCACAGCATAAACCACTACTTTCTCTCCATTTGCAACCCTTCCTTTTCCATCAAGTTTCCAAACTGCAGTAAGGAGAAGGGCCTGAGTTTCCATGTGCTGTACTCTAGGTCATCTCTTTTGCTGCAGGCTGGGATTTTAGCTGGGAGGAATCATCTGTCTATATTTACTTACTTTTGACAACATGCAGCCTGTTTCGCTGTGCATTTATTATCCCCTTCTACTGCACTGACATTACTGCACGTTGCTTTCTACTTTAAAACACTTCTAACACTATCTTTTGGTATGTTACTTGCACTATGGAAAAGACTGAGGAAAATGATTTACAAGGAATGAATTTCCCGAGGGCATTGCTCATTACAAAAATCTTGTATCCTGTGGTTTTGACCCCACTACTCTTTTCAGTTCCATTCAACATGACTCATTCCCATTCTCTAGTGTAAATCTTTAGCATATCCTCTGATTCAGCAGCCTAGAAAAGGCTCAACACATTAAACCATAAATTAATGCCACAAAAATACCCAGTTATCTGTGTCTGGGTGGGCATTCTTAATGGTATCTCTCACTTTATCTGTATGTTTGTGCCTGTGTCAGAAAGGTAAGCGTTTTCTTAATACAGCCAAGAAACTGCTGAGGACATGAAAAGTGATTCCACTTAGTCTCACAGATCTCCACTGGGGAAAAAAAGAACACCAAACCACCCCCCTCCCAAAAAATACCTTATTAAAACAAGCAACCACAGCCAAGCACCACAAAATTCTAACACCAGTGAACTCGATCATTATATGCTCTTGAGGCCACATTTTCATTACTTGCAACTCCTAATAATGAAAGGCAAATTCTACCATAAGCAAGAAAGAAGATGTAAAAACTAGATATGATAATTCACTCCCCAGCTCTGTGCCCACAGGGAGCTTCATGCAACGTTTTACGATCCAGACGCAAACTCATGCAGGCGACACTCTGGGCTCCCCAAACTGACCTCAGCCTGTGCAGAGTCAAGCCTGAGCTTGGAGTCTTTGCCTCTCAGCTCATTCACTGTGGTGCTGGTGGGACCAGATACAGCACACAGCGAGCTCACATCTGGACACAGATGTGCACAGAAAAACTGTCCTGACCTGCTGGTGACAGGGTAAGTGCAACGGCAAAGCCAAGGAATTCCTAAGAAATGGTTCTGGGGCCCTGATCCATCAAATCTTATCCTGGGACATAAAAAACAAGAAAAGGCATCATAGCCTGATGCTGGGGAGCAGAGGTCTGTGCTTGAGAGGCATGAGGCTGTTCTGTATCTGGGTCAGTTTTATGAACCTCACATCAGGCAAAGACCTCTGTTAAATGCCAGATAATATTATCTTAATTCATTCCCCTTTAAAAGACAAGGGAATGACACCTAGTTGGCCAGAAGAACTTTATTTCCCCATTCACCAGGCAAACCCCTCTCTCAATTCAAGCAGAAGTGAGAGAGCAATTTTTCCCTTCCCTTATCCTCTGAATATTAATGGAAAACAAAGACTTTACTGTAGCATAGGTGTGTAGTAAGACACAGGTCAAGCTCCAGATTGAGGTTTAAAGATTTGTCTGCTTTTGGCTTCAGCAGAAACACAGCATCATAAACTGCAGGGCACCAAAACGCTACACTGGCCAAGACAGTACCTCTTTGCTTGTGCTGCTTGAGGGAGGCTGCACTGCTGCATTTGAACTCGTGGAAGGCTCCTTCTTCTTCTGCTTGTGGTCGTGTTGGAGGGACAGCAGCTGTGTCTGATCTTTGGGGAGAGTTCGATGCCCCCTCCTGTTGTGTTGCACATCTTCCATCTTCTGAAAGCAGAGGGTGATGAGCCTCAGAGAGAACAATGCCTTGGAGGACAATCAAGTTGCCTGCTGGAAATAGTGGCTTTTCGAAGAACAGAGTGAGCACAATTCCAGCAGGGCCCACAGAAGAGCCAGAACCCCAAGCAACAGGAAGAATAAAGTGACACCGAATACTCTATTTGGCTTTTTAGACAGCATGTCAGAAAATCATATTTCTTCTGCTTATTTTCCTAAAACTGGAGGACTTTAATCAAACACTCCATGCTTCTACAAATCAATTTGCAGCTGAAACATCAGAAAAACATGGAGGCCAATGTACCAAACCTGATCATGAGACTTCAGCATTAAAATTAACCTCTATTCCACTGTTTTTGTGAAAAAGAAATGGTCCTGGTTACAATCAGAATACAAAATGGAGGCTGGAGATTTAAGCTTAGGTTTAGTTGATGCTGGAAGCTTTCAGGGAAAATGAATTTTAAATCAGAGTGAAGACCATTTCAGCACAGAGAAACAGTAGGGACAGAAGTGGGAGAGGCAGTGTCCCTGCTGTAGATAAGGAAGATGATTCGGTAACATGTAAGTTAACTCAAAAAAAGGTTGAATCTGAGAACAAGAGGCAGTGAATGCCTTAATGAAGCCCCTCTTTGGTTCACGACTCAAGAGGATGGGAATACCCTCAGGGAATGGAGAAAGACATCAGATACAGGAACAGGGAGCTGCAAACTGCTGTCAGTAAACACTCTCTTCATACCTGCTTCTTTTCTAATTTCCTCTGTCCATCAACTATGAAGTGTTCATCTTCCACAGCCCTTTTGTCTTCTTTACCCCTTTCCTCTTTCCTCTGCCCGACCTTTGCCTCTGGCCACCTCTGCTCACACTCCTGCTGCCTTCGTAGCTCCTGCTCTCGCCTCTGGTGCTGGAAGAGAGCCAGGGAACAACACCGCTTATTTCACTTTACTTTTGTACCCACCAATTACTTATGCCATTGCTCATTAATCACAAGGCCCATTTCCTGCTCTGCAGTCACTAACGGGGGACACCCCACACACCACCCAGCAGAAGCCAAACTTGAAGTGAAACCTCTGCCCTTTTGGCAGCCCAGGGCAGATTTGTCATCCATTTACGCAGGCATGCGAGATCTCCCTGACAGCTGGCAGCTAATCTAATGACAAATGTCTTCCTGTCATTTCAAGAAGGAAGGGTTTTTCCAGAGTGCCCCTGTTTTGCTGGAGCACCACTACGCTTCACAAAGATCAGCTCCAGAGTTCACACGATGCTGGAGTTTTGTCAGATACTCCTGAGAAGAGACATGCTGGTTATTTTTGGTTTGCCTTGGGTCGCTCACTACAAGAAAGACATTGAGGTGCTGGAGTGAGTTCAGAGACAGACAACGGAGCTGGTGAAAGGTCTGGAGCATAAGTCTGATGAGCAGTGACTGAGGGAGCTGGGGGTGTTAGGCTGGAGAAAAGGAGGCTCAGGAGGGACCCTGTAACTCTCTACAACTCCCTGACAGGAGGTTGTAGCCAGGTCGAGGTCAGTCTCTCCTCCTGGGTAACAAACAAGTTGTGCCAGGGGAGGTTTAGATTGGATATTAGGAAAAATTTCTTTACTGAAAGGGTGACCAAGCACTGGAACAGACCACACAGGGGAGTGGTGGAACCACCATTCCTGCAAATGTCCAAAAAACATGTGCATGTGGCACTAAGGAACATGGTTAGTGGTGAACTTGCCAGTGCTGGGGTTAGGTTGGACTGGATGATCCTAGAGGTCTTTTCCAACCTATGATTCTATGATTCAACACTGCTTCCAATACCACAGTGTGTCAGGCAGCTGAAAAGGCAGCAGCTATCTTTTAACATCTCAGACAGAAGCAGGGTCAGGACTCTGGACCAGACTGACTAACTCCAAACTGGGAAACGCACTTGAGAAAGAACTGGGGATCTCTCATCCCATCTGCCTGGGCTTCCCACCAAAACTAACTCAAGCAAAATGCCCTTCCTCCTCTGTTTCCAAAGTTCAGGGGAGGTTGTGGCAGGAAAATGACAGAGCCCATTTAAAATCATTGCATTCAAAAGTCTCACAGTTCTCCCAAGGTGGAAGACTACGCTCCAGGTTGTGCTGACAATTCAACACAGCCCTTCTTGCCTTTCAAAGCCTACTTTCCACAGGCACATGGAATAACAATACAAGCCAGTCCCTACATCCTCCAGCCTCCTCCTCTGCTCCTTCTGCTGCTCAATCCGCTTCTGCCTCTCTGTCAGCAGCTGCTTCTTGTATTTCTCCTGGTCCTTCAGCTGCTGCTGCTGGCGATGAGGGTCAGAACGGTTCTTGTTCTCCTGCTGCAGCCTCAGAAATTCACGACGGAGAGTTGACTCCCCTGGGAGATTAACTATGGAGCTGAAACAAAGAGGAGGTTTCTGCATGACTAAACATAACATTAAAGACAGAATGCAAGATGCACTGGGAATTGTTTGGTGTCCTGTGTTAGGAAATTAAGATTTATCTCCAGCACGTAGACTGTGCATCTGCACTTGCTGTGCTACAAACCAGCCTGAAGCTGATTATCGGGTCCTTCATTTCAGAGTTTCCTCCCTATTGCAGGGGAACTTAGAAGCAGTTTATTACAGACATGTTATGCCCAGCAGTTATGTTTGACAGCTGCTAAACTGGTAAAGCTACCAAAGGGGACACAGGAGATTAGGGATTCAGAGCAGGTTAAGAAAGCTGTTCTGGCTGAGGAGAGCTGCCTTCAATGAGAACGGCTTGGGCAGTCAAATTTTCTATTCCAGTAATAAAATTAACCTTGGTTCTCCTTCATCTTCATTCAGCTCATCATCTTCCTCCTCACTTCCACTGTAATCATAGTCCGTTTCTTCTAAAAAAGAGAATAAACAAACCCCAGAGGAGGATACTGTTATTTAAGGTATGATCTTGAACTTTGTTGCTGAGCACTCAACCTGAACTACAGGCTCAGCAGGAATCAGAATTTAGAACTCACAGATTGTACTGGGAGGCTGAGGGGAGGCAAAATATCCACGTACATAATTCAAAATCTAGTTCAGGTAATGTTTCAGGGCAGCCCCTTTATGCGCACACACCTTTTCTGTTGACTGTGTTGGTTTTGCAAAACTAACCTATTTCCATCATCTGAAACAAATTAGGCTAAACCCAGAGAGAAACCCAACCCCCATAGAACCACCAGCAGACAAGTTCTTTAGAAAGACATTTAGATAGGACACAAAAGCCTTGCACCGCCCTGCTCTGCTGCTTATACCTGTTGTATGGCTGAGGCCTTCAGTAAATCCAGGTTTCCTTTTGTATCAAAGTAAATAAGTAAAAACCCTCCACCAATGCTAGTTTTAGCACAAAGGTTTAGAAGAGGCTGACCCATAGTTTAAAGTTCTCTCTTTTTCTTGATCTACTCTGTGAAGCAGATGATTCATTATATCCATTTGTGTTTTGCTGGAGGTCTTCTCTAGGTCTCTTTTGTGCCCACCACTGCAAAACACCTAAAGATCCCTGCTGCCCCCAAAGAATTCACGAGATAAAATTATGGAGACACAACAGGTGGAACTGGTACAGAGACATGAACTAAGAGACCAGAAAATGTCTGTCGAGCACCACTTAGATGCTCCAGAAAGTAGAGACCTAGACTTGGACTCCTCACTCCTGTTAGCATCAGGGTCACTCTCAGTGACTCAGGGTCAGTCAGGTTTGAGAGACTTTAGCACTTCAACACCATGAAGGACCCAGGCTTTGACAATGAGATCTTCAAAAGGGCCCCACCACTATCAAGGACTACGCTGTCTCAACTTTGCTGCTTCTACTGTTTCAGTTGCATCTGCCTCGTGCCAAAATCCGAAGAGGACCTGCTCTCTGAAGTGCCTCTTATTTTGGTTTTGCCGTGTTACCCTTTTCTCCTTTTTTCTTCCTGGTCCTGTCCAGGTGATCTTTCAGCATGATGCGCACTTGCCGTTCGTTCTGCATGTCTCGGATGAAAGAATGCTTAAGCAAGGTTTCCGTGGATGGACGGTGCAAATAATGTTTTACAAGGCAGCTTTCGACAAAGTTTAGGAATTTCTTTGACCTGAAAAAGGCAGATCAGGTGAAGGGTTTTTTTATACACTTCATTTAAAAGTAATTGTCTGTAGGGCACACTGACTGCCATTAGCCCCACAACATCCATGCAGTCCTCTGCACAAAGCACTGACCCCAAGCAACCCATCTAAGCCTTCCTTGCCTATCCTGCAATTTCAGCCACAAACACCAAAATTAAACAACTGCTGCAGTTTAGACAGAGTTCAAAAGAAAGGTGTTGCTTCCCAAAGGCAAACTATATCTGCCCTCTGGCTTAACCCAGCACCAGAAACAGTCTAGGAAACACCTCCTAGGTCACTGTAAGGTTTAACACGATCGTTGTCTCTGGACAAGTGAGTTCAAAATCCTCCTAAGCCCAATGCAAAAGCCAGAACTATAGGGTTTTTTTACACATCTCTTTACCATTTTCTGGATTTCAACTTTGGGGGTGGGTTCCGTGGGATGAGGAAGAGAGCTCTCATGGGGTGCATGTCACACAGGGCTGCAAAAGAAACCACAAATTACTGAAGGGTGCCTGTCCTCCCTGTGTCCCTCCCACAGCCAGACCATGCTGACCCAGCTGGGCCATGAGCCTGGCCCTACCAACAGAGAGGAACAGGCCTCCACAAACATCCCCACTTCAAACAGCACAGCACCTGCCACAGAACCATGCCAGATGTCAACAAAATTCACACTAGAGCCAAGAAATCAAGTCTCCGAGTACACAGAAATTTCCAGTTAAAAGAGATTAGAAAGAAGGCTGCAAGGCACGAACAAGTAAAACTTCCTTCATATTTTTGATATATAAGGCTTCAGAGGGACATAATAAAAGCTCACCTTTCTCATACACCAAAGCGTGTTTTTACATAAACCGAAGTTAAAGCTGAGATTGAAATACTTATCTAGTCATTATGTCTGGCTTATGGTTCAGATAAATGATAAGCTCCATTTTAACCAAGCTCTTTGCTACATATTGTTCATGGCATTATGAGAAAAGGCAGGATGAAGAAAACCCGACGCGAAGTGAGGAGTTCATAACCTGCATCACCGGCACAGAGCGGAATGACCGAGCACACCGTTCATCCCCTCCGTGCTTGGGAGTGTGAGCACCTTTATTAGGCAATCTGCAAACAGATTCTACTCCTGCATTCACTCAGACGCTGGTTTCTCTCCAGCCCAATGTACCTCCCCTTCAGTGTTACCGTTGTGGGAAGCTGAAGCTACGAAGAAACTCTGCAGAAAGTAAATACTGTCACATCCCATCTATCCCCGGCATTTTGTATGGAATTATGGGTGTGCTCCATCTGCCACGGAGAAACATCAGGGGTCAAAGGTCTTCCTTCACCAATCAGAGCTACTGAATGATGACTGGTAGGAACTACTACTTATATGTAGGTGTCCAGCAGTGATTCTCTTTAACAGGAATGGGCTTACAGCATTACAGCATTAGTACAAGTGAGAAGACTGTGCTCTCATAAAGCATTCCCTGCCTTCTATCAATTTCTCTGTCTGCATCCACCTGCTACAATTCTCACATTTGGGTTCTGGTTTTGACTTTTTCCTTTGTATTTTCAATAACACATGATACAGCAGAGATGGGTGACAGAAGAAGTCTAGTTTCTATCTCTGGGTTCCAGACACTGCTGTACTACAGTAAACAAAACACAACGCAACAGAATGTAATCCATACCATTTCCCTGTCAAAACTAGGGAAAACATCAAATACAAGTGGCATGAGGAATTAGCATGCAAAGCTACCAAGCCTCCCAAAGAAAACACCCCATGGACTCATGTCTCAGGACCAAGCTTCAGTTAGGCTGAAGCACAGGGTCTGAAAGTGCTCCTGAACTCCAGCTGGCTCCTGCTGAAAACCAAGTCTGATGGGAGAACAGCCAACTGTGTTTTTTAAAAACACAGCCTACATGCTCTCAGGCTCAGGCCAGAGTGTGATTTATTTCATCCCCTGTGCTCTCAGCACTGACCGGATATCCCATCACATCCCATCTGCTCTGCAGGAGCTGGGGCAAAGCAGCCAGTCCTCCATGGAAAACACAACACTCGGGGACTTCGCATCCACAGGTCTCTGCTGCCAGAGGCTCACTGGTGGAGCCAGGGGGACACCTGGCAGGCACGGGCAGGCTGTAAAATTATGGCAATCTGCTGTCAGGTTGAGAATGTGGTCATGGCCCAAAGCCATCACACGTGAGAAAACACAGTGTTAATCCCCAAAATTATACAGAATAAAAATATAACCTTTAGGCCTAACTTCTCCTACTGCCATAATTATTTTTATTGATCTAACCCCAAAGCCATTCCTGTCAATGTTTTCTGCTAACATGTCAATCACTTCTGCTCAGCTGAACTGACAGGCAGCGGTCAACAAAGTGATGCTAACAAGAGTTCTAAAAAAAAAAAAAAATTAGTTTCGTTTCCCTAGGAAATGAAGTCAAGGAATCAAAATATAGACTGAAAGGATCTAAAAGGAAATGGAAAGCAAAAGAGTCCAAAAGAGAAAAAGTCATAGACTATTTTTAAAGATATAGACAGAACCAGCATTTTGTACATCTATGTGTTAGCCAAGCATGAGTTATTTTAACACAGAACATGCTACAAAGCACAGACACCCCCACCTTTATACCAAATCACTTACGAGGAGCTCCTTCGGCCATTTCAATAGCAGTGATTCCCAGAGACCACAGGTCACTCTGCAGGAAACAAATAATGCACATTGCAGCTTGCAGCATTCAGGCTTTTTTGTTTGTTTTCTTCTAGGTTTTTAGGTTTGGGGTTTTTGTTTGTTTGGGTGTTTGTTTTTTTTAACAGTTTCCCTACATCTCTCCTGGATCACATTGTTATAGTTGGAGTGACATATATTCTGCTCCCTCCCACTCCCTACTGAGCTTTTAGGAAACGTGCTAATAGCCAGAAGCTTCCCATTTCCCATGCAACTCTGAACAGCTGAGTCATCATTTAAGCAGCCAGCCCCAAAATGCAGACCTTCTGCATTCAAAAAACAAGAGCCAGAATGTAGCAGGCACCATTTAAATATATGTCTTAAATCTGTTTTCATGAGGTAGTGAGACACAGCAGTGCCTTGCTCTCCTCCTCCTGGCCCCAGAAATTCTTGGTCTTATTTCAGAGCAGTCATTGCTGAGTTTCTACACCGATGGAACAGAAATTATATTCAGGACTTAGGGTCTGACTTTTTCTGTCTACAAAATCTCCAGTCACACAGAAGTTTTTGGGCTCGTGAGAGCACAGCATGCAGTCAGATTTACGCTGCAGCATATGTTCAGCCCAGTTACGAGAGTGGAGTTCCCTTTATCAGCGATTTGGATGCCAAGGGCCAGGTTTTAATCATGAAAGTAAATTGTACACACCACCAGTGACTGTAAAAAGTTCACAGGTTTCCACTTGATTAATCATGTGCATTATTTCACTATTTTTTTGTGTCTAAATGTAGCTGAATGAGAGGCACACGACCAAACCAACTTGCAGAGCTTCTCCCAAACTATCTTTTAAAAAACACAGCGGTAGAAAACAAAACTTCAAAGACTAGAAAGAATAAACCATTACATAAATAGCAGCTCATACCCAGCCCAGCTCTCCAACTAAACCTGACTTTATTGAAAGAGCCTTCTCAATCCAGCTGCTCTGAACTCTTGACACAGGCTGAAAGTGAGTTCACATCACAGTTTGTGAAGGGATTTGGCAACAAAACCGGTAGGAGTTTCATGGATTCATGATCCGGACCTGTTATTAAGTAAATGACTACTGGGGTAGTACCACAGGTTTTGGGGACATTGAGAGAAACATCCAGGCTAAAAAGAATTTTGGAGTTCCAAAGCACAAGAGGCAGACAGCTGTCAGGGAGGATGAGGAATGTTTGTACAGCTCAGTGTGTATACACACATATTTACGTGTATATATTTTTACTCTTTTGGTTTTATTTCCTTTTTTTTTTTTTTTTATGACCAAGAAGTTACACAGTGGCTTCCTGCTATGTAGCTCATCCTATCAGCTATAAATCTCTGTGGAAAAGACCGGTCCTGTGCCACCTTCTGAGTCACAGCACTGTTTGCATAAGTGCTTCCAGAACCCTCTACTGATCAGTTTTAAACTACCATCTGCAGAATCTATTTGAAAACTGACAAACTGTGATTATTACTGAAGTCAAAGAAACCTCTAGAATTAGGAGTGCACATTCTTTATAACCGTATCATTTGATAAGTACACATTCTGAGAAGGAAATCGACTGGGGACAGGGAATGGAGACAAGAAATAGCTTCTTGAGTTTTCAGTAGAAGATTGGTATGGTATGAAAAATGAAATCCAAGAACATTCTCTGGTCATGACTGAGACACACAACATGATCTCACTCTGCCAGTGCAGCACAGAAGGTCTCAGCAAGGGAGAATCACTGTCCCTGAATCAGTAGGAAATGGAAGCAGTAATAGGTTCTTCTCATAAACATTTCTGAAGCCACAACTGGCATGAGAGGTGCCAAGTGGCAATGGAGAGAGCACCTGAACTAAAAGAGTGACTGCAGGGTCACCCAGAAGATGTCTGCTCAAAAAGCCACCCCTGGAAAATATCCTGCATGGTAAGTGTAGGCAGACAAATGACAACACTGCTGGAAAGAGGCCAGAGGACAAAGAATAAGCTTTGTGAGTCTCTTTGGAACAGCATCGACATATTACGGGTCAGGAAGAAAATCAGAAAAAGTGCTTCATAGCTGTTCTTGGGTTCCCCAGTAAAAGGAAGTCATGGACACACTGGAGGGGATGCAGTGAAGGGCTACAAAGGTGCTTAAGGTGTTGGAGCTGTGAGGGTCTGGGCTGAGAGAGACAGACCAGTTCAGCCTGCAGAAGGGAAGGCTAAGAGGGATCTCATACATGGGTACAAATTCCTACTAGGAGGGAAGTAAAGATGACCAAGCAGACTTCTGAGTGTTGCCCAGTGACAGGACAAGAGGCAATGGACACAACTGAAATACAGGATATTCTGTGCCTTCTCACCTCAGCCACCCTGCCAACAATCAGAAATCATTCTGGTATGGGAAACCTCTTGCAGTCACATGCTCATAAATGAGTGAAGTGATCCTAATTACTGCCAATTAATTCATGATTCACAGCTGAGTACAGAGCTCTATCACAGAGTGCAGCCACTTGCCATGTTCATATTACACTGCTTCAAGTATTCCTTCGGAATGTCTCTCTTCCTTTCTTTTCTATCCAGACCTGCAACCTTCATATATTACTACTTCTTTATTGCAGAGGAGATCATTGAAGTATATGTCATGTATTAACAATACACAAAAAATAATTAATAATGAAAGTCCAATCTTAAAAAGAGGCTCCACCCACATATTACAAATATTTCTATGTGTGCAGTCCTAGTATTATTGTGGTTTAAAAGGCAGGAAGTTTGAGCTTTTCAAATTAGCAGACTTTCAGCAATAACCTGCATGTTTTTGCTAAGTTTAACACTTACCCTGTAATCATATGTAGAGTCTGGGTTCTCCTCACAAGCAATGACCTCTGGTGCCATCCAATAAGGTGTGCCAATAAACGTGTTTCTTCTCCCAATAGTCCTGTCCAGCTGAGCACTTACACCAAAATCCACTGAAAAGCCAAGGAGAGGTGAAGAAATCAGTAAAAGGTTGTATTCACATGGCAGAGCATGTGCTTGGTTACTTTTGGCCTGTTTGGAATACCAAATCTTTGGGCTACAACGTGTATCAAATACGAGTTCCTCCAGCACATCTTGTTCAATAGTTGAAATTAATTTCCTTTTCTTTTTCCCCTCCTTCTTTTTGATCAAATAAAGGATTAAGTAAACAGCATGCTAAATCTGCCAGGCAGGTTACAGCAACATGAATTGGTCTAGGAAGACATTACAGAATAATTTATGCTTAATTTAAACACTACATTGAGTAGGACTAGTGTGTGAAAGTAAAAATAGTATCTACAGACAAGGCAAATTTGGATGTGTCTAATACGGCCAACTTGTGAAAGCTGCAAAGAACCATCACATCACTTCTTCTTGAGGTGTCTGGAATAACTCCTTCTTTACATTCATACAGTATCTTAAAACAAGATGGAGAGTCTACTACTTTATTCTGATCTTAGACTCACTATAATGAGAGAATCATGTGGTGCTCTTTGCACTGAAAAGGGTGTTACATTCATCAGGACTGTACAGCAAAACAGTTTTGTTCAAATATGAAACCAAATAATTGTGTGACTGTATTTCTCTTTGAACAACCTTTTGAGACACATTAGTTGGATCCATTGGGCATAGAACTGGAGGGGTATTCCCAGAGGAGGCAAAGTAGCAGGGAAAAGAAAGGACTGAAAGGAGACAGCCCTATGGTTGCCATCAAGGAGCAGGTTTTCCCATTTATGTTGCCTCACTGCATTATCATCTGCAAACCTCAATCACTTTTACTACTATAATTTAATGTGCCTGCTTAGCAAACCTTCTCCAAGAATAAGGTGGACCTGACCTTTGGGATCATCGTGCAACTCTGTGCTTCTGATGGGAAGTGTGGACTGTTACACTGAAGTGGAACTGAATTGGACTGAGGACCTCCTGGCTTTCTAGATTCTTTGCTTTAAGACACACAGGCTAAATATATCTGGAAACAACGTGTGGGTTTTTTTTTTTAAATTGTTTTACTCAGTGAATCTGTTTCATCCTTACCCAGAGTAAGAAAGGTTTAACTTTCTTGTCAACCACGTGGAGAATGGTGGGACTAGTTACTATACAAGGCCAGAAACACACACAACTATCCCATCTCACCTGTTTTAAGAAGGACCAGTTGACAGCTAGTTCATATGCTTTACATACTACAAGCAAAATCCTGCCTTGGTTTAATACAACAGCAAAACTCCCTCTGAATTCGGTTTTTGCCACAAGGTTAAACCATAATGAGATTTGAAGTACTTACTTGCTCTAAGCAAACATCCCACCCCACATTCACAAGCCATGTTTATTATTTTTGTTTTCCAAGTCTACAGTGAATTTTTTCAATTAAAGAGAGAGGGAGCGTAAAGATCATCACAAATAAGAGAATTGCTTCCCTTGAGACTTCTCCTTTAAAACACTGCCATGCATTCCCTGTGATGTCTTTCCAAAACATGAAAAGACATGCCCTCCTCAAGAGAGATATATACTTGAGTTTAGTCTTAGGAATTCACAAGTTGTCAACACTGACATCTCACAGGAAGTAAAGGAAATGAGTAAACCCTCCAAATTTTTGGAGAGATGACTATTATCTCAGTGGTAGCCCTTGAACAGGAGTAGTTTCACATATTGTCAGACTCATGAAAATCTGTAAGACCACTTCCCTTAGAGGAATAAATGGATTAGTGTAATTTGTTCCCAGTACTTTTTTACTTCGGAAGTCTTTGCATGCTGGGATCAGCTGTGAAGGCCTGATGCTGCTGTGACTTACTAGACAGGCTCTGTGTTTGACTGCCCAGAAGTAACTGCATTCCCCAAAGGCTGTGAGCAACATCCTTGCAGAACATGTCACATTTTCAGCCTTTTCTATGTGACAGACACCTTACAGGCACAGCCATTAATGATACTTTGCATACTTGCTGCTCTTACGTTACTGAAGGTTCTTTCTGAGATGAGATGGAAATCTTAAACTTTAGCAAACAGGTTTCTAGCACACCTTTAAGGGAACTTACCTAATTTTACTTCTGCATTTTCTGTGAGAAGAACATTCTGTCCTTTAATATCTCGATGGATGACATGGTGAGCATGAAGATGTGCCAAGCCCTAAAAGAAAACCAGACTTTCCTTATTCTTTCTTCCTAACATTATTACCATGAGTGTGACACTGTTGCCTTTTTGCACTTCTACCCTTTTCAGACTTTATTTGTAAGTACAGCCCTTTAGATGTTACTAGCAACATGAAGAGCCCATTCTGGGGGAGGAGAGAGGACAGCAACTGCAAGTTTGATTGTCTTCCTCACCACAGACCTGGCAGCAGTGGAGCATCTCTGAAGTCAAGTGTGAAGAGAACAAGGGAGCAATATTTTAAAACCTTCTGTCTCAGAATCAAGGGATGCTCCTGACCAAAGCAGAATGCTCTGTATGAGGACCACAGACAGATTCAGCAAAGTGGTAAATTCAGTGGTAAATGCACTACTCAAAGTTAAAAACACCATGTCAGGCCTCTTTTTGAATGCAGCAAGTATTGTTCTCAATCAGCTCATCTTTGCTACGTTGTCCTTCATTTCAAAATTGCCCACGATTGAACCAGCATAGACAGAAAGAAACACGCTGAAATAACCCATTACAGTAAGCCAGAGATGCTTCACTCCAAATGTTTAGCCTCTCCAATATTAATGGCTTCAAATAGAGCTTCCACCCACCCTGTAAATTTTCCAGAAGGAAACAATGTCAAGCCATGTGCAACTGGGCCATTTTGGTTTGAAACCAGCGTTGATTAAATCCAATCTCTTGCTTCTACCAGCACGCTGTTGTGGCTTTCAATTGCATGAGGGTAAACCAAATGTTTTAACATCAGTTGCTTTAGCAACCCAACCACATCATTAAAGCCCTCCCCACACTCTCCAGATAGAGTTGTTACAATCTGCAGACTAGTGCCAAATCCCTGTAAGATGGCCAATGCTCTCTACTGAGCACATTTCTCAACTCCTGTAACAAAGTTTTACCCCTATTCAAGCATTACTTTGGCCTGCCATTTGAATTCCAACATCCAGAACACACATTTACCTTACCGTTATTTAGAAAAGATGTAAAACTCCATTACAGGGAAGATGGATCAGTAATCCTGTAATGGGTTTTGAATTTAGAATGACAGGTTCCAATATTTTTTTTTTTTTTTCCCTAGGCTAGTTCACCAGATTACACTTGGGAATTGTTTTATCCTCTGTACTTCCCAGGAGAGAAAAAAAAAAAAAAAAAAGAAAAGCAGCCCTAAGTCTGCACAGAATGAAATATAGCCCCAAGAATCGTCTTGGGGAATATTGTCCCAGCAGGGCCACCTCTAAGATTTTTAGAACGCAGTTTAGTCAACACTGTCTCTAATAGCGTGGAAAAGGGACCCTTGAGTGTGTGCAGGTAAAGGAATTATGAACAGAAAGATACTACACAGTGTGAACAGCTGAAGCAAATGAGCAGTAAGATCTCCTGATGTGGAGGACAGACTTAGTGAAAACAGAAAATTTATTTACTTTTCTAGATGCCCAGTGTCTGGAATTTACAAGATGGCTATCTGCCATAGAAAACAGGAATTTTCTGTTCTTCATACAGAAAATGGGATTAGCTACAACAAATGGGATGTCAAGCAGCCGGCTCTAAAGGCTCTTCTGAACTCAAGGACCACAGACCATGAGCCCCATGGATCACAACCCTTAAACAATAATGCTCATTACTGACCTATTTTAGCAACCAAAGGCTTGGAAAGCCCTTTTTGTTGCAAATGAGCATCAAAGCTCTGCTGGCAGGACTCACCCTGAGAACCTCTCTGCAGATGTAAGCAATCCAGTCCTCCTTGAAACAGTTCCCTTTTGTCTTCTTTACCAGGTCAGTGACAGAGCCCGCACCACAGTACTCCATCACCAGCTGCAGGGACACAAACACAGGGCACCTTCACCACAGCTCTGCCAGGCTGCCAGCAGAGATGCCATGTGCAAACACCCACCCCACCACAACCCACGTGTGGCGAACTACGTGTGGCCTTCCCGGATGCCAAGTGACTTAAAATCTCGTTTCCTGAATCACACACATCGCCAAATAAATAAACAAACCCAGTTGCGTTCCTCTCCTATTGCAGGTTATAGGTGGTGGTTATATATAAAGTACAAAATTAAGAAAAGCAAGAGCTAACAGCACCAAAAAACATGGGAAATTTTTAAAAATTTGGAATTCCTCATTTTGCAGCAGAGCTTTAAAAATCTTGCCGCCAAAAAAAATTGGAGGTTCATTATTCTTCTTTGCTCTATTGCCAATTTCTCTGCTCCCTTTATTTTCCAACTGAAAAAGGGAGAGGAAAGCAAGAAGAAAAAACAGAGGAGGGGGAAAGGACAAGCTCTTTCTCTTTCGTAAGAAAAAAAATACAGAAGTGTTTAATTTGGACAAAAAAGACTCAAACAACAAATCAAAATGACAGCAAAAGTCACAAGTATTATAACATACTTTATGCCCATCCTCAAAGGAAATCATAGGGGATGGAAGATGTCTAGGGAGGAGCAATTTTTCTCTTTTGTATGTTATTCTTCAGAACAATGACTTCAGAGCTTTGCTGAGACAGAGTCCAAGCCAAGCACAGCAGAGCTCTAAGGAAGGAGCTGTAAATCTAGCGAAAAGAAATGACACTGAACACTTACCCAGAGCTGATCATCTTGACCTGCAGGACTTTTCTTTACAAAAGCACCATAATATGTAGCAATATTCCGGTGATGGGAGTACTTTTTTAGCATATTTATCTCCAGCTTGATTTCCTCCTCTTCATTCTGTAACAGAAGAGAGCAGAAGGCTCCTTAAGCGACCACAGATCACCAAGCAAAGCAATCTCTGTCTTTGGAGGCTTTAACACCCAGCTGAAAGTGCCTTGAGCAACCTAGTCCGATCCCATGGCTGACCCTGCTTTGAGCAGGAGGTTGGATCAGAGTTATCCTGGAATTATGAGGCTGCAACTGATGGACACCTCTTGAACTGCCAACTGAAACACCCTGATCCACAGGTCTAAAACAAGGAATTGCTAAAGAATCAAAAATGTTCCCATTTGGGCACAAAAATTGCATATTGTCTCCTCCGGGAGCTTACACAGGACCTATTACTGCCCAACTTGGGGTTTCTGTGTGCAGTAATTTAGTCTTGGAGACACCAACCAGATTCAAACAAAAATAAAAATATTCCTAATGCTCCATTATTTAAATACTTGGAAAATCACTTAGTGCACACATCAGCCAATTTGTCTTCCCAGTGCTGTGGAGGGTCCTGCTGGGAGGAAACCAAAGCCAAGAAGGATGTGACTTGCCACAAGTCAAACTCCAGTGCCAGCCAGGGTTGGGATCTGCTCTTTCCTTACAGTTGTGAGGCTGCCCTACCTGGACCATGGGCTTTTTCTCCCTTCTATCATGCCATCAGGGAAGTCTCAGGCACACTGGGAGCTAAGCACACCTCTGGACATCCCCTTTCAGGCACCAGCTACCTGTTTTCCCATGGTCTTTGTTTCAGTCTCCTCAGACATTCCCTACTGCCCAGCAGAGCACTGTGCACAACAGGACAACTAATGGAAATAAACTCTTTATAATTACATTAGAAGGAAATGCCCTTTTTCAGAGAGAACTGCCTGATCTGAAGAGGCCCCTCAGATCCAGCCTGTTTGCTATGGTGCACAACACCCAGCAAAGTGCACGTGGATTTTGCCATCTCATTCACTTTAATAGGAAACAAGTGGTGCTGCAAAGTATCCCTGTATCAGTTAAAAGGAGCACGACCAAGTTGAAAATTAATTTACCTTTCTGCAGAACATCTCAGTCAGCACTTACTAGCTGATGGGGAAAAAAAAAAAAAAAAAAAAAGGCAGCAAGAACAACTCAGCCCCACAGGACATTTTTCTGCACTTTTTCTCTATTTTCCAGTAGCTTTGCCATCGAAGCATTCCTTTAACCATCACAACAGACTGCTTACAAAACCAGACACACTGTCCTTTCTACCTGGAGCCTGACAAGCTAAAGCCACATTCCCCTCAAGACTATGATGTGTCTTATTAAACCCGACCACACAAAAATCATTCCCAACAGAGGGGACCTATAAGTTTTCCCCAGTAACATCAATCCACAGGACACGTGCTACCAGACCAAAGCCTAATTGTATTCAGCCTTAGGAAATGGGAAGTGTAAAACAACTCAAAGCTAAATAAGGTATTTCGGGTTTCAGGACAGTCTCTTTTTTGAACACAGGCTCTCCAGCTGGACACACTGCACTATATATTCCGTTTATCTTTTGTTTGCAGTTAAGGAAAAAGGAGGACCCTTGCTCTTTGGCTTGATACAGCCCTGGATGTTGTATGACTAAATTAGTGAGGGTAAGAAGGAGCCCCATGCAGCACCTGCAGTCTCCAGGAGAAATCAGAGCTGACTTCCAGACAGCAGGCAGGAAATCCTCTGTGAGCAGGGTCCTGTTTCTCTCTGCACATGGCCAGAGCACATCCAAAGGCAAGTGACAGCTCATGATGATGGTTTTTGGGAGGGGAGACCGACTTGGGACTCCAGATGGTGCACATGAAAGGGTCTAAACAGGCAAGTGAGGAGCAGGCAGAGATTAAGGACATGGTAACTGTCACCCTGGACCTGACCATCTAAACGAGTTTCCGGATCTTTAGGGAAGAGCAGAAAGAAGGATAAACAGGAGGACAACTCCTTTCCTCCTGTGGCTGTGCCTCCTGCATCCTGCCCACTCCTTCTGCCAGGGGAGAACAAAACGTGTGGAGGGGCAACATTCATCTCTGGTAAAGGCCTTCCCCAAATTACTTAAGATCTTTACAGATATCAAGGGTTTGGGGTTTTCTTAATTCTTCCCATCTGCATGAACTTTGCACAGCTGTGCCCTCAGCACCATCCTGCAGCTTTCACAAAGTTCCCCTCGGGGAGCTGGCAGATCCCAACCACTTCCTCAGAGCTGCTGCCTGTTTTTCAGCTCTTCTTCCTTTGCCCAATTAATTTACTAGATGTTGGAACTATGCTGGCACAGCACCTGAGTACTTCCCATTCCTCTGCAATCTCATCTCCATGTTTTTAGAACAAAGCCAGGAATGAGCCTGTCTGTGGACACAGCCGGGATACCCGGTAGGCTCTTCCACACCCACTGGCAAGAGCAGATGAGCTGCACATGTGTAATGCTTCTTTCCCAGTACCAACAAGATGATCCAATTCCTGCTCTATCTATTTACCTTGCACCTGCTTCTTCTTCTCTTGCCCATCCTTGCCTGTAGAGGCAGCTACATGTGCCTGCACAGGTAATGCTGCTCGGTACAGGTTGAGTGCCTTGGGGAGACACTGCTTAGGGCAGACAGCAGGCTGAGCTTCAAATATCAGTCAGTCTGTAAGGAAAGGGCTGCACAGGACAGCAGCTGGGCATTTCACAGACAAATGCACTCTGGCTTCCCAGCGTTTGAGTGATTTTTGGAAAAATTACTCTATGCCAAGGCAGAAAGGGTAAACGTGATTCTGTCCCATGGGTCATGTCTGAGGCCCGGCCAGCAACTGAACCTGGACTTGCTAAGTTTCGGTGCTACAGCATCCTCCATGCAGGGTGACTGGGGACAAAAGCACCCTCAGCTTCTCAGTGCATGTCCATGCTCAGGATTTCCACTTTCCGCCACCCTCTTGTCAGCATTACCATCAGCCCCATCTCTCAGGGGTCTACAAACCTGCTCATAAATAACTGCTGCTTAAGAAAAGGAAACAGGCTTGCAGATGTGCAGGTGCAAAAAGCTGTTTCCTTTCACAAACCAACACGTTCCTGGGCACAGATGGCTTCATGCACAGAGATGACAGGCTCATGATCAAAGGCTGTTTTTGAAGATGTGGGCCTATCTGCAACGGCATTGGGAAGCACAGAACCAGAAAGCACACGCCTCTGACCTCAAACAGAAACAAGATACCAGCTGATAAATACTGCACCAAGAGACCCCTTAGTACTGGGGCAGGTCTAACAACAAGTTTCACATTTAAATGTTATTTTGCTCTCTACAAAGAATGAAAGCAGAGACAGAGAGAGAATGATGTGCTGCCGAAGAGCTCTTTGATCACCTGCACCGACAGCTGAAGAGACAAGCAGCAAGAATCCAATCTCTTTGCAAGCACTCTGCTTGCTTGGCTCCATCTAATAACAGGAAGCAGAGCCTGCACGGAGAGGCACATGAGCGCACGTTGCCATCGGCTCCCCTTCAACCATTTCAAAGGGCTCCCCCCGCTCCATGACACGGCAGCACTTCCTGACAGATGTCCAGAGAATCCCGCAATGACCACAGCATCCTGCTGCTGCTCTTAAGAATCCAGCCCAGGGCTGCAGCTCATGACAGCAAAGAGCAGATTTGCTTATCTCTTTGGTGTGCCCCAAATCTGAACAATCGCAGCTGCAGCTGGTCAGGCGATTTCTGATAAAATGGCTTCTTGCTGGAAAAAGAAACCCTGCAGACTCGGTGAAAGAGTCAGAATCTTTGGGTGAACAAGTGACAGAAGTAGCAGAAGGGACTGCATCCAGGTCTGCCAGCCTGTGCCCTAGCAGCAGGAACACAGCCAACCCCGCATTGGGAAAGTAGAAATAACAGCAGAAAGCCTTGCACTCCCCCTGTGCCAAGGCCAGAAAGCAGAAACACTCAAGAACAGCTGAGCTGGAATTGTTCAAGGTTTAGTGGGGGGCGAGCACCAGGGAAAACCCCTTTGAGCAGCTGCACCAACATGGTCCCCACTCAACTCCCAAATCTTTGCATGAAGGGACCTCATGTGAAAACAGCATGATCTGCTACCACTACCCTTCATGCAATGGGACAGGTTCCCCATCATGCTGGGGTCTAATGTTGGTTCTCTAACCTGCAAGGAAGCAGCAAATCAGACCTAAGCAGCTGGTTTTTGCTCCCAGAACCATGCAAGTCTACTAAGGGGGATTCCTGAAGCTAGACCACATAGTTGTGCTGCATTTAAATTCTGTTTCCAAGCAAGAAGGCTTTACTGCATGCTACAGTTCGATACTTGCATACAAAGGAAACTGTTAAGGGAAGGAAATCTTTCCAAGGTTCCCTTCCTGCAGTTTTTTCTTCAATTGTTTCATCAAGGAAGGGACTGTCACTGGTGTTAACATAACAGCCCACAAGTGACATCTTTGACCAGCCCTCACGCACTGCTGACAGACCCACTACTGGTTGTGCTCTTCAGAGGATAAACAAAAACCAATATTTAGCAACTTTTTCAACACTCTGTTCCTGCAGTGACACCGCTTTATAAATGTGAGCAGGGACAGTGCCAATTAAACTGTCTCCCTTTCTCATCTGTCAAATCACAATAAAAAAGCGCTACATTTGCATTTCTAACCTGTTCCTGCTTGCTGACTGTCAGGGCAGTTACTCTGAGAAATGGCTGGCAAGGGGATAGGATGTGATGAAACACAGCAGGGGCAGTGCAGAGCTACAGGAAATCTTTTACTTGCTATCTCTGGAAACAGATAATCAACTAGAAATAAGGAGCAAGAGACTTTCTTCTCTTTGTTATTATTTGCCGCAACAATATATGGCAGTGCATTCCCTTATCACTTTGTCACCGTTGGTCAGGTACAGTTGAGAAATCTGGTTGTGTTAGCACCTCTCAGTACTTTATAAAACACAAACCCGTGTTCAGCAAGCATAATTTATACCACAGGATCTCCTTTTATAAGCTATCCACCTTCTCATGATCTGATTATCTGTTTTTCCTTGCAGCTCAATAACAACCTTTTTTATTTTTGGTTTAGCACTC
The DNA here is from genome assembly GCA_013399855.1 of Oxyruncus cristatus. NCBI lineage: Eukaryota > Metazoa > Chordata > Aves > Passeriformes > Cotingidae > Oxyruncus > Oxyruncus cristatus. The sequence goes on along the minus strand of VXAY01007089.1, from coordinate 3,306,020 downwards.
ACCTCAGTAACATTCATCACTTTGATTGCTGCTAGCTGCCCGGTCTTAACATGACGACCCTGTTAAAATAACAAAAGACAGTAAATAAAACACAGAAGTAAATGACGAATACAGCAACAAATTAGGCATATAACAACTGGGTTAGAGTAAGTGCTTTCAGTCACGTTCAAAGTCATGTTGAACAGGGCTTTGAGCAACCTGTTTCAGTTGTAGATATGCCTGCTTATTGCAAGGGGGTTGGACTAGATGACCTGTAAAGGATCCCCTCCAACCCAAACTATTCTGTGGTTCTATGAACCAAAAACCTTTTGATGATACAAAACTACTACGGTGAAGTCTGCTTATGTGTCCTCACCTTGACCCCCCACATGTCCTGGCACACTTCAGGGTAAAGAGAAAACTCTAGGTTTCAGTACATCAATCTGGAAACCTGTACGTGGATGCCAAGAAACTAATGCTCTGTGTAAGTTTTTGCCCTTTTTTTTTTTTTTTTTAAATGCTTTTAACTGTGAAATGCTTAGTTTTTAAAATTCTTACTGCAGCCAAGCTAACTACATCTCAGTTACTTCCCAAGAAGTATACAGAGGCTTTGAATTTAAAGAGGTCATCTTCTGCGGTGGTGGAGAAGAACTTACCCAGGTTTGACTGAGTAAGTGCCTACACATGTACACACTTCGCTAGTGAAATGCCCACACCCCACAGTCACTGCTAAGCAACAGACAACTGGTAACTTCAGACTGGGTAACTGCTTGGTTTTGAAAACAGAGCTAGGAAAAGGGAGGAAATAAAGCTGTTTAAAGAGTAAACTTGCTACTGAGACTGAAAAAAAGTGATTCACAAGAACATGTATTAGAAACATAACCAGGAATCTTGCTGTAAATTGCCGTTTCTTGGTTTGGTTAGATCAAGTTGCTCAACAGATACCACAGGTGTAGTCTTTTGCCATGATAACCAGCAATCTCATACTGGAGGATAGTATCAAAAGATTTGAATGAATAGGTGGCTTTGCTATATGTCCTAACTCTTCACTTCCACCAAATGTTCAGAAATGGGTTTGAAGCTTTGAGACTGCAATTTTATTCCTGAAATAGTAGTGCCTGCAAAGCTGTATATTGAAATAACTAACTGACATCAGTTAAGGAAGCCATAGGAAATCAGGAAATCAAATATGAAATGCTGCAGTTTGCAGACAAAATGATTTGCAGGTGCAATTTACACCTGCAAAATTAAAAGCTGGTTTGATGTCATTTCAAAACCCAGGTCCTATCTGCACAAAATTGCATACAAGTGTTATTTCTAAGACTAAGCGATTTTGCATCAAAGAAAAATGATTCCTCGTTCCCAGGCGATATGTCACAGTCATGTTTTCTTTTACAAAAAACCAAATCCTGCTGAGTTTTTTGTATATTTGTAAGTGTCCTCTTTCCACGGAAGCACTCCTGGGATTGCAAAGCTTTTCCTCATAAAGAGAGAGGATTTATATATTATCACAGACCTCAGGAGGAAGACAAATGGGGTGCACTCTCCCCACAAGCCTCCGTGGGTGAGTGCGGATGGGCAGTGACCAGTGCTACCCCGACAGATGCTGGTGTTCCGTCAGCATCCATCCCTGCTGACGTCAATCCTGGTTACTGAGCTTCTCCTGCACAGCCACAGCTCCTTTCTTGGAGGCCATTGTTTGCAAATGTTTCCAGGCATTGAATGTCTTGGCAACACAGAGAGAGAGGGCCTTCCACAAAGCACAGCCATGCTCCACACGCTGGCACCCTGACTTCTCTCCAGAGTTTGTCTGGAGTCAAGTATGCTGGTAATTCCATGTCTTTGGCCATCACAGGTCACCAGCAACCAACCCATCAAAACAACGAGTCTCTCCTGGGCTGCTGTAGATTCTGGAAAGGATGGTGTAAAGAATCAATGCTAATTTTCATAATTATAGTGAAGCATAGAGATGGGAGTTTTTTGGGGGGATTTTTTGTAGGTTTTTTTTTTTCTTTTTAAACTATCAGAATTGACATGGATTAAACGTTATCTACAATGAAACAGATCATTCCCAAAATCCAGAGCTAGAACTCACCACATGATTTCAAACTGTTTCAAGTTAATTTTCTTTAACATATCTAAAAGCAGCAAACATCCTGAACCCAGCCCTGGGCTTCTTGTTAACAAACTGAAATCAGTGCCTAAGCAAGGAAAGGTTTCAGGGCCTGGATCCTTACTTTTTTTCATTTATCAATAAATCTCAGAGGTTAGCCAGAGTTCATGGGAACTCTCACATTGCTGCTTCTGATGAAGCCACTAAGTTGAACATGTGTAAATTGTTTTGAGAAAACTGGCTGTTTTAACTGCTTCCCAACCAAATGAGACCAACAGACTCACTTCCAGTGACGAGACATGCAGAAGTTCATCCTTATTGATTTAATAAAAAATGTGGGGAAGAACAAGGGGCATTGCCCTCCGAGCCCTCTGTCCCTGCCCATGATCATTAAAGGCAATCAGCCTGTTGTGATTCAAGATCCTCCCCTGCATATTTCCCCAGAAACTGAATAGAGAGCTGGAACGGTCGATGGGCCAGTTTCCCTCATGAAAGGTTTCATCTTTCACCCAAAGGCTCAGTATAAGAGCAGGTTTCAGCTCTGGAGAATGTAGCCAAAACACCCAACAGCCATCTGCAAGTCAACCATATTCCTACCCAAGAATATAGCATTAAACTCTATTAAGCCCATACAGAGCTTAGACACCAAAAATTCTGAAGCTTAATGACTTTCTAAAATTGAAGTTCCTCCCTTCATTTTGATGAGGTATCCAAGTTGGAAAAAATTCTCCCATTAGCTTTGACTCCAGCTAAATTCCTGGACTCCTCCAGAAAATATTTCCGTATAAAGTCTGCTGTAGCTGCCAGTTAGTCAATAAAGTAACATTCAGCAAACCTGGAGCCAGCACACACATTTTTTATATCTGCATACTGCTCATTGCAGCCAGACTTATGGGAGATGCTTTACGCCAAAGATCTGGTTCTGATGAGCTCCAACTATGCATTATCTCTGCAGGGAGAGAAACATGGAATAGGGCAGAGTGCTCAGTGTTATTTCTATTGGATGTGTATTTATCTTTTTACCTCAGTCAGATAAAGGAACTGCTTGTCTGTGCCCTCTACCAGGGGTCAAGACATTCTTTTCTATTTACATCAAACAAGAGTGGCAACATTAGCCGACAGTTATTAGCTGAAAAAGGGGCTTTACAGGAATTAAGTATATTCACAAAATGATGCATTCAGTCATATACAACACCTTTTTTTGTTAGGTCCAAATAAAAATTTTGGACAGTGCCTGGCTCGGGCCATGATTACGAGAAAAAAGCCAGGTCCCAGTAAGATTGTAAGGCTGCAGGTCACATGCAGAGCGCTTGGTTGGACAGCTTCCCTCCCAGATCCTGCACACGTCTCTCTTTCTAGAGGTGGAAAACAGCTCCCATCAGCTTCTCCAACAGATTTGGAGTGGACAATTGTAAGTCCAGACGACAGAAGCCAGCTGTCCTGTTAAGTGCTGCACACCATGCCAAGGCAGCCCACGGCAGTCCCATCACACGCTTCCTTTTTGGCAAGAGGCGCTCGTTTAATGACCACGTGTTTCTGGGTCTGATGGAGTTGTCCCCGTTTAACCGCTGCAGGAAGAAGTGCACATGAAGGGCAGGAACTGCCGGCTGCAGGATACCATGGCAGCACCAAGCTGGTGGGTTTGACTGTGCAAAAGTCCCTGTTTGTGCCCATGTTCTGCCTCCAACCAGAAGAACCACCTCAGTTAAAAAGCAGGGGGGGTTGGCAAGGCTGCAAGATGCCTATGTGCAGAGATACCAGAAGATTTGGACACCTGCCAGTTTGTACCTTTGTACCCAGGTGAAGGGCAATTTCATATCAAACACACCTGATGGCAGACCATCAGGCACAGACACAACCAGCTCACAGCATCAGCACGAGAGTGCGCGGCTCCCAGGTGACCCTTCACCGTACTGTAATCCTGAAAGCTGGTAGATACCACAACCTTAACTCATGGAACCTTCTCTGGATACTGTATGTTTGCATTGGAAAGGCAGATCTGGCTGTTGGAGGTGTGGGACTTCAGATGCCAGAGGTCTTCCTCACCCAGAAGCATTAATTTTGGGTAACTGATGCAGCCTGTGGCCACCCGCCCTTTGGGAGCGAGGTGAAGGCACAGCTGTCACTGCAAGCCCTTACCGAAAGTGAACTTGAGCAAGCAGATTTCCTGCTCAAAACCCACTGTTGAACTTTGAAGTTTGAGCCCATCTTGGGTAAATCTGTGTGGCCCTGCGGTTCCTGGTAGACTGCCAGCTCAGCCTGCTGTGTCCTGTGGGACCGGACCCCACCCTTTTGCCCCTCTCCTCTCCACCCTTTCCAACCTGGTAACACAAGAAAAGCCTTTAAGAGATTATGAACTGAGTGAACAATGCTCTGCACAGGGATCCAGGAAACCCGGTGTCCTATTCCACATGACCTTAACAAAGTCATGGTCCTTCTGTTTCCCTTTCCACCTACACAGGGCTTTTCTACTAAGACCCAGCTCTCTGGAAGAGAAGAGCAGGGTTTGCCATCCCCAGTCCCCATGCCAGACTGGGAACACAAGCTTTGCCTGTTGACAGTGCAGGCAGGCAAGGCCAGCCTCGCCTGGAGCTGCAGTGTGCTCCCCAGTGGGTCAGCACAGCAGGAGAACCCCAAGAACATAAAACCTGCAGACGTGCTGCTCTTATGCCACAGCTTAAGACACAGCTGCTGTTTTACAGTATAAGGCTGCTCACACAGACATCCTGCTGTCCCTCATGGTCCTGACAACATAAACAAGTGGTCAGGGCTTGCACACCTGGGGCTGTAGTGTTTTGGTGGTAAGTGTCGCCCACGAAGACAATTTACAGGAGAGCTCTATCAGCAAGAGCAATCCATAATGCTCCACTCAGCAACTGGTACCACATGAGACAACCCACGGCAGTCATGGTCAGAGCTCTTCAGCTAAAAATACAGCAGTAATGGAAACCTTGAAAGGGGACAGGAATAAATTCCAAGGAAGAACTAATTAAGAGTTTTGGAGCTTATAGCTTATTTTTGTTAGTTAATGGCCCTAGGAGGAGTTAAGGGCCAGTTGTGAACTGAATTCTAGGGCTGGATTTCAGGAATGATCAGGAATGACTATAATATGTAATCTGCATCAAGTCTGATAGTTTAAAAAAACAAAAACTAACAAAAAAACCACCACACAACAAACAAACAAACAAACAAAACCCCACAAAATCCCCAACCCACCCCAACCCACATCCGCTTCGGACAGATCAGCAGCAGTTTCAGAAAGTCTTTTTCTTTTTTTCCTCAATCACCCCATGAAGAGCTCAGGACACCAACCAGGTGGTAACGCAGCTATCATTTTGATTACAGCTTCATCCTTTTAATCACACAACTCAGTCTGCAGAAAGCCTTCTCTGACTGACACTATAAAGTTTTAGTGGCACTTCTGTCACATCATCTCTGGATGTCTGCTGTATTTCAGGGCTGTAAATCAAAGACTTGTATTCCCCTCGAGCATTTCTCTTCTTCCTTGTGATATTGGGAGATGTGGAGATTTTGGAAGCTGTTCCAGGTCACCTTTAGGGTAGCTCCTCAGCTCCATTTCCCAGCTGGAGCACACCCTCCTTTCCTTGGCTGCGTTCATGCCAGCAGTGCAGGATGCAGGGACTTCCGTAAAACCACAACCCAGCTGTGTTGCCTAAATGCTGACCGTGTGGATGCAACACATCTGCCCTTTCGCCCCCACATCTGGCACACGATTTCCAGACAGTCCTAAGTCTCACCAGAAACCACTTGGGCAGCATAACCAAGTGTTACATTTCCTCTTCCCTATCCTCTTTTAACACCCTCTGGATACCTTGGCTGCCGTTAACTCTGTGCGAGCGAGAGGAAGAGCACAGAGCAGCCTTGGCATGAGCTCCTGAGATCACCCTTCCCAACACAAAGGTCTTGCCCATCCAACACTAGGACTGCCCGTCCAATCCCTCAGGATGAAACAGGACTGTCTGACTGAGTCCAACTTAACAGTGCCTTCAGAATCGACCCGAGATATCTCGTAACTACAACACTACAAAATATCATCTAAAACACCTAAACTACAAAATATCATCCCACTTATCCACTGCTGATGAACAACATAAATATTAACACACTGTAGATAATCAAGATGTGCTCTTCAAGATTGATTTTGTTTACGTTTGCCTTATGATTAGTTATGTTCTAAGAAGTTAGCTCAAATTACCACTTTCAGTATAGACCATACTATGATGTAAAATGTTAATTCACATACCCTAGAACTTGGGTTGCAAAACATCAACAGTAAACTCTAACCTGTCTGCACGTAGATATATAAAAAAATTGGAAGGTAATTAAAAACACTCAGTGCACTATAAGACAAAGCCTGTTACATTAACGAAGAAGTGTTAAGTATATATACTACTTACAGTGAAATGAAAAATTATTTAAAAAATAATCAAAATGTTACACTGCATTCCAAATAAAAAAAAGAGGATAATTTTGTAAAGGTTATCAAATTTATACAGCAAAAATTACTTGAATATTCAGTGAAAAACAAATTCATTTCCTAGAAAACACCACTGCTCTATTTCTATGTAGAACAGTCATTCTGTCCCTCCCATTGTGTGCCCCCCCTTCATCTCTGAAGTGAGAAACTATTTTGCACTCACTCAAAGTGAAAATAATTTTACAATTTTTTTTTTTAAATGAAGTTTAAGATATTTCAGTCGTAAGATTGGAAAAAAAAAAAAATCAGGAATTTCTCTCAGGGCCTCTATTTGTATCACATGCTTAAACAAACAAAAATATCACTGTAACTCATAACACTCCAGAAGATTAACGAAGTTGGCAGTGGTAGGAGGACTTCCCATACACTAAAATAGCAACATGTTAGCCAAGAGAAGAGATTAGAAAAATACAACTTCTGCCAATCACTTAAAATTCTACCCATGTCCACACTGTCTAGAAGGGACGGATGGATAAGGGTCATTTTAACGGTACCAGATCAAACCACCTTGATCTCTGGAGGAAAAGGACAGTTTTTTACCCCCATTGCAAGTGTCTGTACCACAACCCTCACGAACTGTAAAACCCAAGAGGCACCAGAAGCAGTTTTTCTGTCCAGTTTTTTTTTTTTTAAATCCTTTCAGTTCCTATTTCCTCCCATTGTACAAGTGGAAGCGCAGATTGTTTGCTTTGCCTAATGTTTGTCTGTGTCTGACTGCAGACCAGTGGGAAAAGAAAACCAAACAAAGGAGCAAATTTAAGCTCCTTCACAAACACATATTTGAGTACCTACATTTTTTGGCAATATCAGTATGTTCAGTTGATCAGAGATTACCATCCTCATGCAAAACATGAACCACTCAAGGCTGCTGCACACTTGTATGAGACTGGACTAGAGACTGATCTTTTGGGATGTTGAAACCTCCTCCCAAACAGGTCATTCACATGGTGATCAGCAAGACCAAGCAAAGCACTAAGCCCTTCTGAAAACCCTATGCCAACATAATATGAAGAGTTTTGTCCTCTACTTATTTGAAAAGGGTGGCGTCTGCAGCAGAATATCCCATGTAATCTTCTGCAGCTCCACGCTCATTTGGAGGGAAGTACTCATTCCTGTGGTTTCTCCTTACTCAGCTAACATGCAGACTTGATGCTTTAGATATTCAACTGCTATTTAAAGTTTCTGAACAATGTTAACAATGTGCAAAGAAGAGAAGGAACATTTCTCCTGGGGCAGGTAAAACCAGGGTAGCCCGTGATGGGTGACAGCAGGAAATGGAGAGCTGCAGCACACAGTTCATCGGGCACCTCAGAAAAACAACCTTCAGGCTGCCACCACTGCCGTGCCCAGGGTCAGCCTGGCTGGGGATGCACAGGACTACCAGAGGCATAGCTGCTCCTGGCGAAAGACCAGACTCCCACCAACTCTGATTTGGTCCAATCTGTATCTGGAGACACTTCAGGAGTGTCCGAGGTGACAACGCTGAAACTCCAGCTCTCCCCTTTTCAAAAGTCATCCAGGTGCTTGAGTTCAGAGGGAACTGTAAGGCCCCTGAGTGGGAGCTGCTGCCAACAAGTAAAGAAAAGCAACATTTTGGGGCCATACATGGGTCAAGAGAGCAGCACAGTGAATGGGAGGAGAGGTCTGACAAGCAAGTTGTGCGGTTATCCCATTTTCCTCACACTCCATTTATTGGGCTATAAAACCCGCTTTCACAGAGCCTAAATTTCAGTATTTGCACAAGTAGCAGCTTTAACAGCCTTGCTATTCATCCTGGGCTTTGGCATTTGTCACACCTCCTCACATCTGCTGAAACACAGTTGAGTTTCCAGCTTCAGACACCCCATCACAGCTTGCTACCCCTGCCAGGGACGTGGAGGCTTTCCTCTTCCAGTGGGTGTTCTACCTCGGGGATGCTGGGCTGGTGAGTCTGCAGGCAGCCAGCAGCAGGGACCCTGGCTGCCCAGCGCACGGCAGTGGGAATGTGGGGCCATGGGAATGGGGGGTGTTTACAGCCCTGCAGCTCCTCTTGCTGCGGGCAGGAGGGTTGGAACAGCCCTGGCCCAGAGCCAGTCCCGCTCAGCACCTGGGGAGCTCAGCGATGATTTACGACAGCAAAGGTCCACTGCCAACCGAAGTCTATTCATCCAGGAAAAAAAACAACTTCGGAAAAGCCTCAGCCTTTGGAAGGCTCTCATTCTGCAGAACCGGGGTTGTGAAGAAGCTAAGTCCGGGGAGAGGCACAAAGCCCTCCATCCCAGAGAATTTTCACTGCCTGACTCATATGCCTGTGTTTACAGAAATACAGGGCACTGGAGAAAACCTGCACGCAGCACATCTCTGCTGGATGAAGTCACAAGCAGTTAAATGTGTCCCGCCAGCCCCATCCTGCTGAAAGGAAGTCAGGGCTGGACTGCAGGAGGTCAGCTGATGGGTGGCCAGACTTTCAGAGCAGGAATCCCTCAAAGGGAGGGTTTTTGGCTCACCCATCGCTACAAAGCTCTGAAGGTCAAGCTGCACACAGCAATTACAAACCTCATGTTATGACAGTCATCTGTTAACTTTTTCAGTAATGCAGCCTTCCCAGACACATGCTAATAAAGAAAGGCTTTATTAGCCTTCTATACCACATAAAAATAACCTTGTGTGCACAATAAGCTCTCAGCAATTATATCACTGAATTTTTAAAAATCCTTCATTGTTGTGAACAATGTAACATAGTTGAATTTTCTCTTTTATATAATGCAGAACACAGACAAGGTTCTGCATAGGTTAAAACTGTGTTCTTGGGTTTTTTAAAAAGGTTTTGAGGCAGGCAGGGTATACAGCTCTGACTGCAAGTTACAGCCTAGATGATGACAGAGCTACAACCACCTTAGAGGTGATTTACTTTTTCATTCCAGTTCTGCTGGTGCTTTTCTCACACAGATTGCAATATCATGTGGGTCTGCATCTCTGCAGACAACTGAGCACAGGACAGCCCAATACTAACATCTGGTATTAACTGAGTTTCTCTCAGGGTCTTGGAGTCTTTCCTTCAGTGTTTCATGGCCAACACCCTCTCTAAAACTCTGTTCACCTGAGGTGAATTCTGAAATCAAAAACTCTGCTGACTACCACTGTCAAGGCAGAAGATCTGAGGTTTGCCTAGGGAAAGATCATATTTCTGCACGTATACAAAAGTCTTCACAGAGCGTTTAAGTGAGGAAAAAAAAAAGCATTTACTCTCTGCCTTTTCCTTTGGCTCTATTTGATGAATCCTCTCCAAAAATTAAAAGGGAGTTAATGGACACAATTAGTCTGTGAGAAAATACATCAGCCTCCAGATTTCTGCATGATCTCTGTAAGAGATGAACTACATGGCACTGATCTCGCAGCAGCAGTCAATTCCCATTTCCTTCCAAAATCCTATTGGCCAGATGGTCCACAAAACTCAAGGGAAAATTACTTAAGTCTCTGGAAAGGCTTTCAGTGTTAACTTGGTCTCCAAAATGAAACCAGACTACCCTTCTAATTATTCTTACAAGTGAATTATACCTTGCTTTTCTAACAGAGTTAAAATGGAGCGGGACTTCCGAGTTCACTTTCCTGAAGAAAAAAAAAAAAAAAGAACTGAAATCATGAAGGGCGTTGGAGTTATTTTTTTTCTGAACTGATCTAATCAGCTTTATACCACAGAAGCCTGGCTGGCAAAGATTCGCCTCTCAAGCCAGCTGTTGGTCAGATGCACAGTAATAGTTCCTCAACAGCCACAAGCAGTTACTGTTCAACGCTGTATCTTCTGACTTTCTATATTACTTGTAGGGATCGAAGTCAATCACAGCAGGAGAGAAATGAACAGTGCACTCTTGAGACGAAGAAAAAAATAAATACCCCTGCAGAATAATATCAAGAAAATGGCTAAACACATCACAGCTGAAGAACCACAGAGCCTTAAGCAATGCAGACCAGTATAATTACCAGTACAGCTGAAGCAAAAGCAGCAGCGAATCACTCGAAGAACTGGTCACAGGAGGTACCAAGACTTTCCTGCAATTAACCACTGAACAGCTTTACCAGATTTTGAAACTCTCATCTCACTCTGTTTAAACAACCCAAGTTCATTTTGTACAGCGTTAAGACAAAGCAGTGCCCTACACAGTGAACTGAGGGGAGCGTGGGGGGGGGTAAAACAAAGACAGAGCCCCAGCACAGGCTGGGACCCCCCTGCCCTACTCCAATGCACTGCTGGCTACACCTCTGAGAGGTTCCCTGCAGGACTTCCCACCAACAGCAACTGATGGATTCTCCTAACACTGGGGTTCTTGCATGCAGTTCTGGCTCCACTGATGTCAAGTGGACTCTATGATCTTAGAGGTCTTTTCCAGTCTTAATGATTCCATGTTGAAAGGAATTTCTGCTGTTGAGTTTATTGGATCTGAATTTGCCTCATAAAAGGTCAAATTTCTCACACAAAACGAATCCCACTGTACAATAAAAAAGGAAAGTGTATATTCAATGGTTTTCTCTGTTGGAGAAGGTGTGTTTGCACAGATCCCGTCACAGGTTTGAGCCAGAGCTTGTGATGGAAGAAATTAACCTGAGCCATTGCTGCCGAGTCTCCATCTGTGTGAACTGCACGGCTGCCACCCAAAGTTCACTGCCCAGGGGAAACTGGTCTCTTCATAAAACTACAGATGCAGGCCAGATAGAAACTGAGAACACTCATTATTCTGACTGATGACACATACATTGACAGGCATATAGATTTGACTGGATCACTCTCATTCAGGATTTGTCAGCTGGTGTGTCACACGAAGCTTTCCCAGGCAGCAATGGCATCTCTGGGAACTTGTTCAACACCAAATGCAATGGGGCCCAAGGTACTATGGACAAAAGTACAGGCACAGAAACATATACAGAAATATTCAAAACCGCAAAACTGAAATCTCCTGACTCAGCCCAGGGTTCCTCAGGTATCAATGAACCTGTATTAGAACCCTTCCCGTGATTCAGTCTCAGATCTCATTTTCCAAGCTCTGAACCCTATCTGCTTCCTTTACCTTATAATGGCAATAGCCTGTGCAACCAGCTGTACCACATCACAAAACAGCTGTCAAGAAAGAACAAAACAAAACAGCAAAACAACCTAAACATTCCACAAGGCATCCAGCTAATGCCAGCAGCTTCCTGGTTCACATGTATACTACAAGCTTTAAAAACCAGCATCTCTGCTTTTAACATCTTCTAGCTGTATTCACTATAAAATTTACTCAAAAAGTTCAACCATCCACAAGTTTTAGAAGAACTTCCTTTTACATATTCCGTCATCCACATCCAGATGCCAAAACACACCACCAAGAGCTCACTGCTCCTTAGGATAAATGTGGTATTACACACCAGAGGAAAATTTTGCAGGGTCAGCTAAAACTCTACAGCATTGCCAGTGAACATATTTAAAGAACAGAAATTTAAATAACTAGGTCTCTATTTAAAACAAAACTGTCTTAAAAAAATAAATAAACCAAAGAATGTACGAAAACACGGTACCAGAAAACTCAGTTCCCACGTGCTTTGCATTGCCTCCTAGTTTCTGAACCCTTGGGTTCAGGGGGGAAATAGGATTGCAGGGAATTGCAAGCCTTTCTCTATTATCAAAGACAGAAACTTAGCCAGGTTTCTTAAGAAAAACGGCATATGGGATTGTGCTCCAAGGGCACAGACAGCCACAGGCAGCAGCTGCTGTGCCACATCAGAGGGAGTAAACGGGGGCCATGGCTGTGTGTGCTACATAAAAGGACTCAACAAAGCAATTGGGACTGCTGGGGTCAGATGTGGAAGACACAAAATGGACAAATTTCCAAGCAACTGCATTTTATTAGTTTTACCACTTAATTCTTCCTCAAAACCCAAGAAGCTTAAATGATTTACCTTGATAAACAAATCCATCTCTCATAAGCACTTAGAGGTTTCTTTTCTCTAGTCTTAACCTTACAAAAGTGTTTTCATGTTTGCACCACTGAGGCTTACAGAAAATATGTATTTTTGGCACATTTCTGCAAGAAACTACATTCAGTAACAGAAGGGTTATAGAAAAACAATTACCTAACAAGAAGGTGTTCTGAAATTAGTCACTGAGTCACCTTTAGGGACTGGCTCCCCTGCAACGATTTGGATTTGTCATTTACTCTGTAATCAAATGAGTGCAGGGTGAGCATAAAGCACCATCATGCCACTGTTAGGATTTTACATGCACTTTGAGTAGGTCAAACAAGTGACATCATGTGCAAAGGACTGGAAAAAACGAGGTTTCAAGTAATTATTTTTAAAGACCTGGTTTGCATACAGTTTGACCCAGTTTAATTAGAAATGTACTTCCAGCTCAATTTTGTTAAGCGTGGACACGCTCACTGGCCTGAATCAGGTTTGTTCATCATTTCCTTTTCACTGATAGTGAACATCATTTTCCAAAACTCTCATCTTTTGCATAACTCCACCTCTGTCTACACACTTTCACAGTGTCTTTAATAGAAGAAGGAGATTAATGCTGAGGTTTTTTGAAATTTCTGTCTGTTTCTGTCACCAGCTTCTTTTTCTTTTTGAAAGAATTTGTTTTAGAAAAGTCAGCAATTAAAACTGATTAAAAAGCTGACTGGAGTAAGTTTAATATTCATATATATCATGATTCAATAAGAACATGGGTTTTATCACTAACTGGGACAGCAAGTGCTGCCCACAGCCAGGGGTGGGTCCAGCTAGTGGTTTTGCCCTCACTCTACCAATAAATGAGAACGTGCTTCTGTGGCAAGATAATAATCTCCTACCTGCTGAAGCTTCCTTTTGTTTCCACCAAGATAAAAGAAAAAGAGAAAAAAAAAGACAAGAATAGTAACGTAAGAAACTATTTTCTGTCAAACCTCATGAGAGCTATGGTTGTGCTTCACCACCAGGTCCAGGCACACACCCTGCCACAGATCAACACCAGCATCCACAGACCCAGTTCAGAGCACATGAGCAGGAACTGTGAGACCTCAGAGGTACATTTGCAGAAATGCACGACCGCACCAATGGCAAACACAGCACAGGGGGAATAATAAAAAAAATAAATAAAAAAAAAAAATCAAGGTGCAAAGCCCTCTCATGTGTGGTCTGATGTACTGCAAACACTGCTTGCTTGCTAACCAAGGATCCTTCAGCCAGCACTGATGCACAAACATGGACGTCCTCCTTGGCAGACAGGACACAAGACAGGCGTGGCTTATCAGATCACAACCAACTCCTGAACACACCTAGAGAATTGCACAGTCAGCAGCCTGCCCTGTGGTGAGGAAAAATGCAGAGGCAGCAGCTTCCCCATTTCTCTTTCTGGTCATGCTCCCAATTTTATGAGGAGATTCCTGGGAATGAAAATGCATCATAAAGTCTCTGGGGACTTTTCATATCACGCAATGACTATTGACAGTGAACAGCTTAGACAATAGGGCACTGTCTGATGACATTCACGCTACTTCCTTGGCAATAAAGGAAGATAGAAAGGAAAGAAAACCCACTGATGGAATATGCTGCCCCAATCTGAAAGAACAACCCCTCCTGAAATCCAGGCAGCGTTTACACATCATTAAGAACCACACTTTATAGAGCACAGTGTCATCTCCACCCCAAACTCCAGTGGGAACCTACAATTCCTGTCCAGCCCTGGTCCAGCTCAGCACTGACTCCACCACAAGGGCAGCAGAGGTGCCTGGAGACTCCCAGTCAAGTCTGTCAGAGTTGGACTAGAAGGATATCTCCATAATACAATGAATAAACTATTTTAATATTAATAATATCAAAAGGGAGCAGTCTGCCAGAACTCAGTAATGTAAAGAATGCAGGATACAGCAACCACAAAAGCTCAGACAGCCAGGTTGTATTTAATGTACTCACTACAACATTCAAAATCCATCTGCATGACAGGGCAAATGCCACGCAGGCTTCGACCATCATCCAGGGCTGACAAGGCGATTTTCTTTCGTTCCTCGTCAGAGAATTGTGACTTTGGCAGATGCCAGAAGCCAAATGATGTTATACAGCCTGACCAGGAACTTGCTGTGACTATTTGAACAGCCTCACAAATGCACTTGGTGCTTTGCTAATACAGGAAGAAACCTGATCATTCATGCAATGTCTGTGTGTGCTGATTCCTGCGCCAACATGAAAATACTCTTAACTCCCTCAATGCAAGCCATGGATACAGGCCATGCATCAGGTGGGTACCTAGAGACCAAGATAATGCAAAGAAAGGAAGAGAGGGTGAATCCCAAATCCTCTCTAACCGTTATCCTCCAACCTGTGGGATTTGGGACCTGAGTTTCCAGCCTTTGTTCTTCTACTTCCTCTATTCAGAACAGTTCTGACTGAAAACTCTCAAGTGTCCAGAAGAAAGGAAAGTTAGTGCACCTCCTTATTCCTTCATCCTTTCTTCATTCATACTTATGGAGGGCACGCTACAATACATGCAGCTTCTCCATGTGCAACCTCTTTTTCTGCCAAGGAAACCATCCCAACTGGGCACCCAGCCATCTGCTGTGCCCTGTGCACGTGCACACCTACCCAGCAGCATGTGAGCCGGGGGCTCCACGCGTTTGGGAAACGTCAGACCTACTTAGGCTGATCTGCACATGCACAAAAAGCCCAGTGTGCCCCGAGAGCACCACACTCACTGGCACGTACCCTTTCCACGATGCCCAAGCCGCCCCAGGATTCCCAACTGCTGGGTTCACTGGGCACACCCTGCGCCCCAAATGCTAATGTGCCGGCCTGCAAAATTTGGCCACCTTCCACCGGGGGAGATGACAAAACCGTATCCTAATGCCTCTGGAAACAAACCACCCTTCAGCAAAAAGGGATCCCACAAGACAAATGGTCCGGCGCACCCCAATCGTGTACTCGCACTGCCTGTCCCCTTCTTCTGCAGGTCAAAATGCACACACAGGAAAACTGGAAGACTCCACCACAGTAATCTGATTTTCAAAGCAGGAGGGTTATGCTGGCCCACAACACCTAACTTTTACTAATAAAAGGCAATCAGATACCTACTGATATGACTTGGCTTCTGGGGGCAGAATGTTTGCAAGAAGCCTGTTACGATAAATATTTCATGCTAGACTGCAAAAAGCAAATATTAAAGCAAAAGCGTTTTTTGCTAGCTCTTTCCTTTTTCCATATAAAAAGACAACATCATGAACAATCTGTATAAATAATACATTTGAGAATCCATTATCTAAGTCATATGCATACTTATTTTATGTTGGTTTTGTTGCATATTTTAGTATAATTGTTCACAGGTTTAAAACCAAGAGTAGAACAAAAGTAGACAAATCTACTACAGCAGAAATAATCAGTAAACTAGCTACTCTTTTGTTACTTAAATACTGGGAAAAAGTTATGCTAAAATTCAGCATAATAAAGAAGAAATATATCTATATTTTACTGAACTTGAGGAATTTTCAGAAGGCCATCACACATTTCTCTTATGCCCTTTTCCTCTAAATGTTTACACTTTTAACAATAGAGACACAAGAAAAAATTGCATTAAAAAAGCTGATATCAGATGAATCAGTAAACATCAACAAAATGTCAGTACTTTCCAACTGGTCTCACTTTTGGTTGTAAACACTCCTGACAGAACGGAAAGTCAAAAGAATTCAAATTATTAGCCCCATTTATTTTGGTAATGCCAAATTAATCCAGTACGGTAGTACTTTTTTCCACAAGTATGCAGTACTAAAGACAACCTATGAAATACTAGACATCCTGCTGAATTGAAATGTATGTTCAAATGAAGCAAACTAAATGCAGTGTTTTGACCTTTCTGAAGCAAAGTCTGAAAATGAAAGCCAACTCATTTCTCGAAATTTTCCCACTAAGGGTTCTGCTGAACTCACGTTTGGATTCAAGTGAAACTGTTTGCAAACAGCATGTTGTTCAGTAAGTGGCTGCTAACCAATTCTCACAAATCACCTCCATAAGCACACTGATTCCCCTCAACCAGAATCCCAAGATGCTTTACAAAAACAAGGGCTGCCTCCATTTGCACAGCTACACTCCTAAGGAGAGCTCCATTTCCAGCAAATTCATGTGGTTTTTCTAGCAATGACGAGAAGCAGAGAGGAACGAAGAGTAGCAAGATCTCTTGAGCCACAGCTGCCCATGTCAACCCCTCTCCTACCTTGATGAAAAAGTGTATTTCTTACGTGCCAGGAGCACCTAAAGGCACTGCCACAGATCACATGCCAGCTGTTACACAGGGACTAATAACATTATTTGTGCAGGACACTGAAAAGGTCACAGTTTGCTACAAAGTGTGTCTTCTGGATTGCTCACTCACTTAAGATGTCAGAAGTTACTAAAACTTCATGTTTTCACGGGGAGGAAGAAGGGGATGGAGAAGAAATGAACTTTGAAAAGATGCTTCTAAAGCAAATCTTGAAAACCTTTTGGGAATCCCACAAAGTCAGTAAGTTACAAGGGCAGACTTATAACACACATGGGCTTTGAAAAATAATAAAGTATAGTGCAAACAGCTGAAAAATAGTTTCTTCTTGAATTTTATTCCCAATATCCATATTCACAGGTCTGCACAGGCCAAGAAAATTATCACTGGCCAGCAGCCTGAGAACAGCTGAATACCAGACAGGAGACGCTTAATTTTATCACATTTATGAATTTTACAATAGAAATTGGATTAGAATCCAATAGAAATCCAATCCAATCAAATAGACTACAATCCAATAGAAACTGGATGCAACAGAATTGCAAGTCACTTGATGGAAACTTCATTATGATGGGACAAGGAGCTGACTTGCATCTGCACCTACTGCCCAAGGTACACCCCTCTTGTTCCAGCACTCATCATCCCCAGTGCCAAAAGTCTCACAGCCTGACTTGGCAAACTTCTGTGCAACCTTCACCCAGCCATAAATCAGTATATCAATTGTAGGACAGCAAGTTACCAGGCTCACAACTTCATCCAAATAACAAACAAAGCCAAATCTTTAATACTATTGACTTCTGTTTGCTTCAGAAAAGCAAGACAACAAAGAGCTGACTACTGCCTCCAGCTTGCTGCCGTCCTATCCCAAGCACTGCCCTAAGCTCAAGTACTGAGGACACACAAAACATTTCTGGCAAAAGCATGGTAGTGCTTTAACTGCTCCCAGAGTAAAAGATACATCTCTACAGCTGCAGCTCAACAGCTGCTCTTACAGAGTTATTTCATGGCATGCTTGCTCTCACACAGCCAGGTTGACTGAGAGGAGTTAATGCAAGCTCAACTCCACAGTGAAGATACGTAACTGAGGGCCAAATGAACTACAGACTGCAGTTCCAGCAGCATCCTTTCTACTTAAAGGAGAAAAACCCACCAGAGAGACTGATCAGGTACTGGGGCAAACAGAAAAAGGTGAAAGGGGAAAAGTCAGAGGTAGGACAGAGTTCAGCCAAGCCTGAGCTCATGGTAACAGTGCCAGTGCAGCAGACACCTTAGCAGGAGACATCAGAGCTCAAGTTGCTGAAGTGAAACAGGAGCTGAAGGGAGCAGTCCCATTGTGCACAATCACTGGTCTGGGCATGCTGGAAATGCTGTGTGACATCCAACCCATGGAAAACATCAATCCATCACAGACCTCAATGGGAGAATTTGCCTCTCTGTGGACCGACACTGCTGCTGTTGGATGTTCCAGTGACGCCTGTAACAAAGCACTACTGGTACAGGAGTACTGCAGACCACGCTCAACACGTGGATAAAAGCCTTCCTTCAGAACAGGGTCGCAATATACATACATTGCAAACTCAGACACATGAAGCTCTGGTCACTCTGGTGTCTATCTTCACCCTGGCACTAGTGAGGTGCTTCAAGCACAGCAGAGTGCTTGGGCAGGGAATTAAGAGCTTAAACCATTTCCTACTATACTCACATTATCACTAGTGCATTTTTAGCATGTTCCCTTACCTTCAAAATAGCATGACCCAGTGCCAAAATCTGAAGTGTTATGCAACGTGAGCTCAAAATGCCACCAGTTTAGGAGGAAAATGCTTTGTAGTCTCCCATGTGGACTTTCAGGTCCAAAACATGGAGGAGCTGCAAGCGCCAGGCCTGCCAACAAATTATTTGCAAGGATTTTACTACTCTCTAATGGCTGATATGGCACATCTAATTATTGTACATTGCTCTGTTCAGTCAGAGCTTTTATTGTATAGAGGCACTCAGCAGCTGAGAGGTTTTCTCACATCCTTACTCTTCTATTTTTGATAAACTAGTCTGACTCTTAAGAATCTTAATTGAGTTCCTCTGAAATATTCACTAACTAGAACCAGGACTTCACAATTTGCTAATTAATTTCGCATGTATGATCCATTATTTTAAATTCCAGTGCTGAATACAATTTCGCTCTGCCATGCAAATAAGCAGGGAAGCCAAGATTTAAAAAAAAAAAAATAGAAAACAACCCAACCCCCTAAAAAACCCCAGCACTAAAATGCTCCTGGCTCTGAAGTCTGAATACACTCAATATACTACTTATTTTATATGTATTTCAATAAAAGTAATTTCAGGATGCATGCTTAATGGCTGTTATTAAAAATCAGAGGCCTGAAGAAGTTAAGCATTGAAACACCAACTCACATGTCTCCAGTGTATTAATGGTATTACAGCCATACATGCTTCAGTTTTCAAGGCAACCTGTTCATAAGCACCACAGCATTTCAGATCATTTTATTACAATGGCAGTAGCACACAATAAGTTCAGACTTACTCCTGAAAGAGATCCCTGTTGCCAGAAGTAGCAGACAACCTCCATTATTTGTTTGCACTAGTGAACCAAGGACCTGCACAGTAAGTTGTTGACTCCATCCTCTACACTGTGGCAATATGTCTTTATACACTGCTGCCTACTGTAATTAACTAGTTTTTCATGTGGACAAGATAATCAGCTATGCTGCTAAAACCCCAAATAAAGAAAATGGATAGATGAACAAGCACCTCTACCAACTGCTAGTGAAACAGAAAGTAGAATTTTGTCATTTCTATAGAGTGCAACTGATTTCCCAACTTGACTCATCAAAATCTCAGTGCTTCGAAGACTATGATTGGCTTGAAAATTGTAACTGACCACAAACGGTAACAAAATAACCCAAGATTACATGACATTTTTAACGTCTCAGCGGTGGTTCAGAGACTCTGAAACTGCATTTCAACCCTGAGACACAAACTTCTGAAGGTGGTTACTCCTGACCCACCCACAGAAGGGACAGTTCTGAAATTTTCATTTTATACACATTCACCATCTGGATTACACTGAACATAACTGTAAAGTTTCTTAAATTTATGCTTCCAGTTGCTGTCTGAGCTGTTGCCATCAATTAAGTCCATGGACTACAACACTTCATAACTTAGTATGGTCTAGTGATTCTTTCCATGCAGCAACCAGTCTCAAAAAAAACATGTTGCTTCCCCTCACCACTCCCAACTTGGTCTCAAGTATTTCAGCCAGTCACTCAATCAAATGAATTATGAAGAACTTAGAAGACTTTCAAATTGTTTAAGATAAACTGAAAAGTCACATTTATGCTTCGCTACACTCCTGCCACTGTACATCAACAGCAAAGTGACTGCTAATTCATGTCAGCAGTTGAAGAACGATTCAATGCCAAGAAACAGCTGTGTTCAAAAAAAACCCCAACCAAAATCCCATACACTTCCTTACTCAGACCTGCTTCCTTTTTGTATATACAAAATCTGATGTGACCGCACAGAAATAAAAATATTAGCTGTGCAGAGGCACTACAGGAAGGCAGGGTTGCTTCCACCCCTGCTAAGCCTCAGCAGCAGCACTGCTTCTTCATCAGTTGCATTACTGGGAAAACCACGTCTTCCCTTTAGACTCTCGCAGTCCCAAACCAGAGCACCTCTCTCAAGTTCTCTGTGCCCTCAACTCCCTTAAAAATACAACCATTTTGCGGCTGCAAATCTGTCAGGGTTTATCGTCAGCCTGCAAGATCATATGCCAAAAAACATCAGCCCCTGGAACTACCCAGAGACACTGACCTCTCCTGCCCTAGGCCACTCAAAAATGCTGAGCCCAGGAGAGGGCTAATCCACATCATTAAAACAAAGGAAGACAAAAGCCCTAGTCAGGTGCTTCTTGAAATCAGAGAACAAGCAGATTGCACAGATGCTGTTGCTGACCTCATTTGGCCCACAAAAACTTTTTTAGAAGGAAGAGGACTCTCAGAGTATGGCTGAATGAGTAGGATTAGGAGCAATTCCTCTTTATAGCTGCTTTATTTTTTCAGTTATCAACTCAGACTATCACAGCCTCTTCTAGAGCTCAAGAGGAATTGTGTGACCCAATACTTCAAAAATGGCAACCCCTTGAACTGGCCCCATGTCTCTCTCCCCATTTAACAAACAGAAAGATGACCCTGCACTGAAAATTGGATGATAGAAAATGCATTAAGGGTCCTACAGAAGACACACCTCTCAAAGAATATGAAACTAACAGCTGAAGTCTTCAAAAAATATTTCACTTCCCCTCAAACTTACAGTTCAGTTATTACTAAATGCACAAGCACAGACCAAGATACAACTGTTCTACATCAAGGGTGACGCACATTGACTACACAGCGCTTCAGAGCCACAGAGCCCAACCGTGGGAAGAAAACAAGGCATCCATATAGTTAAACTTCTGGAAGTAATGAGAGTAGGCAAAGAATTACTGAAATCACAACAGTACCAGGTCTCAACAGCCACACCTACATTGCAAGATACCCCCACAAGCACACTAAGAGCAGCCCACACAGC
This sequence comes from Oxyruncus cristatus, assembly GCA_013399855.1. Taxonomy (NCBI): domain Eukaryota; kingdom Metazoa; phylum Chordata; class Aves; order Passeriformes; family Cotingidae; genus Oxyruncus; species Oxyruncus cristatus. The sequence goes on along the minus strand of VXAY01007089.1, from coordinate 3,284,609 downwards.
CAGGGGCGTTAGCTTCACGATGCTTTCAAAGGTTCCAGCTTTAGCAGCACACCACGTCACGATAGTATCAGCTTCTAGGAAATAAAAAAAGATGGTGTTTATGAATCCCCTAGATAATTTTCTGCAGTTTTACTGCCATCCCAAACAACACCCATTTCAAGGTTCCCCAGGCAGCCTGCGAGACAGAGTTCCAAGGCACTGCACTTTCAGCCCAGGGAGGAAGCAGATCCCAAGTGACACCTTCAGCCATCCCACTTCCTCCCAGGTGACACCGACAGTTATGCGATGTAAAACATTGCTCTGCCCTGTCTTAAGGTCCTAAATGATCAGCAGCTCTAAAAAACCCTCAAAACTGCTGACCCTCATACTTTGTAGAGCAACCCCACGTCCCCTGTGCAATCTTTGTGGTCCCTGGCCTCACGGGTTTCTGAGAGGATGGACAGTCCTTGCGAAAAGTAGTGCAGGGGATGTTCAGAAACTTCTCTTTCCTGTCTGTTGTCAATGGAGGTGGTGCAGAGACTGGACACAATCTTCAGCTCTTCAAGGTTCAGGGAACAAAGGCATGAAAGAGACAATACTCATACTTCTCCAACCACCAGCAAATACACCGTTTCCAGCTGCCTTCAGCGACAACTCTCTGCCACCACCTTCCACGGCATTATTCTGAATTGCCTCTTACATAGTGCTGTTCTTCAGACTTCAGCACCTGGAAACCATCACTGGATGATGGTTAGATCTGTCATTTCAGGAGGTAACTAAGCCTATGTCTCATGACTTCTGGGTACCATCTGATTTTTTTAATATCTAATACACACTTTCCAAAAGGCTGAAGTTGCCAGTACTGGCATATTTACATCCTACTACTTCGTAAGTTGTCAAAAAACCTGCTTGCTTTTAGTCAGTTATTATATGTAAATTCCAACTTTACAACATTTCTACACAGCTCTCACATTATCATGTGTACAATTTATACCTCTTCCATTTAAAAGACACTGAACTGGAACTGGTCTGGAATAATTCAGTATGAATAATACTCTCCCTCAATAAAACTGCTAAACATTGTTTTCCAAATCTAATGATGAATCCTCAAAATTTTATTTTCACTTTTATGGAGCTGCATATATTAAAATATGAATCATCTCCACAGCCAACAAAGTAATTTAGTAATTCTGGACATAGTTTATTTAGCCTGAAATAAGCTTTTCTTCGATTATGCACAAACTCCTATGTGTAGTGTTTAAACATATGGAAGATTCTGACACCTCCAGAGAAAGAAAAAAAACATGCTCTAATGATATGAGTAGGGTATGTGGATAACAGAGATTACTTTATAACTTAATATATTTATGATCACAAGCCTATACAAGACAAACTACAAAATTATTCCAGAATTCCATCCCTTCACCCTGTCAGATCCATTATATAGATCAGAAGACATACTACACGCAAACGAAAAAGAAAAGTGAATACCACAGCCCAACTTCTCATGGCCATTGCAGAAGCAGTTGTTCCATCGCAGCTGTTCTCCTTCAGTGAAAACAGACATTTGCTCTGGTTGCAAGGCCAGTACTAGGGAGATACCACGAAGCAAGATACCACCTGAGTACATTCAACTCAGCATCTTCTGCAGGAGGACTTCTAAACACACTGGAACTTTGGACTGTGCGAAAACTGTTCACAACAGAGACTGCCAGCAGTGTGGAGAATGCATTTTGTATCTGTTCAGCTCAGCTGTCATCATCTAACTCTTCTTCAACTGCACAGATCACTGCCATCCTCCTGCAAAGAGCAGCTCCATTCCCTCAGCAAGCCTGGACAGAACACCCCACGTTCAGTGATCACATGTATTTATATGAACACAGCCTTAGTTATGAGTGTGCTTGCATGGGGCCAGGGTTACACCATCCACCACGCCTCCAGTGCATGATGAGTGTGCACAAAGCTTCTCCTCAAAGACCCTTTCTCTCAGTGCCTTGCTTAGATGTTCCAGCCAGTCCAAGTGCAGAACGAGCTATGACTCAAATCACTTGTTTCCCAGAGCTGTCAGACCCTGGTCTCTTGCACGCTCAGTGGAGCAGCTTTGGGTACAATTTTGAATTGTCACTGTCAATAATTCTTACACATTTTGGCAACTAACATTCAAGTCAGCTACACAACAATCAAAACATTTTCTTCTGCAGCAGAGAAGCAAACTATGTTGCTTCTTCCTGTTTCTGCTATGATTAGGCAGCTGATTCACTCTCAACATCCTTAAAATATGACTGGATTGAAATTTTTCTTTCCCAATATAACATAAATCCAGATACAAAAAGAAAGGCAACTATTTCACAGAACTTCAGGAGCTTTGGGATCTTTTCACAGATGGAAAATCATGATTACACTGACAACAGCATCCCTGAATGTCTCCTGGCTTCTAATCTGTCCATGTGAACCCCTGAGCTTCTATTTTTAATTTAGTAAATTCAGTATCTGAATGACAACCTCAGAAACAAAGATGTAGCCCCTGCAGAGTTACATGACAAAGATCCTGCTTCTGACATAAAAAAAAAAAAAAAGTTAGTACGGGAAAACAGAAACTTCCCAGAAGTTTTCCAGAACCTTTGAAAGGGTATCCATAGCTTGAAAGGCAAAGCAAAATGTAATTACAGCAGATCTGCCACCAGAGGATGGACACCAAAATGCAGCATGTACTCAGTGCACAGGCAGTGGAGAAAGAACAGTCCTGCATTGCTACACCAGGGCCTCTTCTGCATTCTTCCTGCAGTGGGGATCAATGCACAGAGAGCCTGCACCAACACCAGGACTCACCACACAGGGGTTTATCAGCAGTGGAACCTGAGGGAGAAGCAAGACCAGACAACTAACTCCAGTGCCATTACTCTTCTGGTGTGCCTCCAAGGGTTCAGCAGCACGGGCTTTTCCTTCCTCTGCCTTCATTCTCCAAATGGGAACAATACAGACTCAGTTCTCTATTTAATTACATCTATTTCGCCTTTTTAGGGAAGGCTTCACACTGAAAGAATACTTTTCTAGGACAGTTCTTATAACTAAAGAAAGGTGTACACAGCACTGTGTTATGGCAAACAATTAATTAATTGCTGTAGTCTCCTGACTGTGGGTTCTGCTTTGATATCCCAGCGACAAAGGTAATGACAGAAATCAAAGACACCATCGCTTGCCTGCAGGGCAGGGTTAATTGACACTTCGTCTTGAAGAGCACTGCTGTTTGAGTCTTGAGCTCCACTCAATCCAGGCCAAATTTAGCCATCAATGGTGTGAATTTGTGCCAGACACCTATTTAATAATTTTGAAAATGAGAAAATAACTGCAGGACAGAAAAACATACAGGGCATAGGGAAGTCAGTACAAAAGCCAACACACTTATGCGACCTGTAGCAGCAGAGAGACATGAAAACAGCGCAGAAGGAAGGGGCACAGAGTTTCACAGGTGACATTTTAATTACACGGAAAAGACAGCAAGATAAACCAGGCCATTACTGGAACAATACTGTCCATCTTCTTAAACAATGCTCACTCTGCTTTAGGAAATACAGCTTTATAAAGAACAGCATCATAAATTAAAGATGCATCCAAACCTTATAGACTTGTCCATATGTTCCATTTCCAACAACCTGCACCAGTTCAAATATTCCCGCAGGGTCCTGCAAAAAGCAGAAGAAACAACATTATTTGCATTAAAGCAACCACTTCATAAGGGAGAGAAATTGTACATAATCAAAATGAAATGTCTGTGGCGCATCTCCTAATAATCTGCATTACACACTAAAGGGGAAATTGCCAAACCACAGTGTAAGAAACGCATTCATATTAAAGTTTTCAGTCAAGTTGCTCAAAACTCTGTACACAAAACAACTCAGTGAAGATTTGTGTGGCAATACAGCAGATACAACAAATAAATGAAGGTGCATGAAAAATACAAGAATTCAACTGCTGACTCAGTATAGTAGTAGAATAACGAAAAACCTCCAGGCTTCCTAAGCCTTCCCACACTGAGCTACCCTGGAGGTTAAGCTGCTGTCCTCTGCCATGAAACACTCAGCACCAGCAATGAAACAAAGGAAAAAAACTAAACTACAGAATTAAAAAAATCACTATATAAAGCATCTGAGCCCCGTTACCTTACAGAAGGGAAATGCACCATCTCAGGCAACCATAACACTACAGGCAGGTTGAGAACGCTCAACCGTCCTGTGCTGCAAATGTAACAAAGTGATTTTCACTCATGTGTTGAACTCCTGGCTTTGAACCCAAATTGGATTGCTGTTAATTTACATAAAAGATTCATGAAGTCAGGTGATCAGTGTACCATTACACATGAACCAATTTCCACCCTCCTTGTATAGCATCAGTTGCTCTAAAACTAACCCCTGTAGCAGATGTCCTCCAGCAATGAGATGCTGCAGCCCCTCAGACAGAGGCAGACCATCTTGTTGCAAGGCACAGGCAATGTTCACTCCTGCATGACTGAGCACACTAAAAAATCTGGTGCTTCAGTTAAAACTCGCTCAGAGATTTACATAAAACCATTAAGAACTCAAGAGACCAGTTTCTTCATTTCTGGCTAAGCCATTTATCAGGCCACTCATTAATTGCCATGGCAAGAAATTGAGAGATTTATATAAAATATTATTAACTCCATGTGTCAGTTTTACCACATCTGTTTCAGCAATCTGTCATGTCAGTTGATGCTTATTGGTACTGCTGAGGAATGTGATACAGAAAAACAATCTCAGAAGTACAATTTCAGTCACCCTGGTTGCAAAAAATCCTTTTTTAAAGGTATCCAGCTACTCCTCCACTCCACTTATATGTTCATCTTTTAATATAAGTAATACTTTCTTCATATCTGCTAGGGAAATGTTTACCTCAACAAAATCCCAGTAGAAAAATACAGGCTTTTTTTTCTGAGCAGATTCTGCCTTTACTGGCACAACTGTCATGATAAACGGCAGTAGCTTTCAGTGCAACACAGCCCAGACTTCCACAGCTGAAAGTACTAATGAGTTCAGTTGGTTTTGCCTTTAAGTTAAATGAGTTTTAATCTTATACTTCCAGGACTGTCAACCTCACAAGACTTTTTTAAAAAGCAATGCATAAACCAGATCAAGATCTGTTCTGTCTCTTATTTTTAAAAGAAGCTAGTAAGGCATGGCCTTTCAGACCTAACCCCCAATTCCAAAAGCCCTCACACTAAATAAAATCAATGGGAACCCTTGAATACAGAGTTAAGCATAGGCATAAGAATGCCTACAACACTAGGATCTCTGTGAAGGGCTTTGCTTTCTTCTCATTTCTTCAGTTTTCTTTCCCACTAGTCTGGATATAAATGAGCCACATACTTTGCTTCATTGGAGCAAAAGTCAGCAAATAATCCATCGCTACCTCTAAAGCAACAGGTGGGTGGTACAAACCCCTGCTTCACGTGAAACCTCCCCAAAGAACTGTGCTGTGGGTTGGGTGTGCTCCACGCAGCGAAACTCACAGCAGCTCTTTGAGGAACTCTTCCAGACAAGGCCTTCCACGCACAATATCTACTGTACTCTGTGGGAAGCACAAGCAGCACCCCATTTCCCCACCTTTCCTGCAGAAAGCAGCACTGCTGAATTAAGAAGTGCTCACAGTGCGCAGAAACTCAGAGGAACCTAAACTGCATTTTCAATTCTGACTTTGCAACTGTTCCTCTCACTTAAACTCGTGCTCTGTCCTCACTCTTCTTCTCTAAGCTTATTTATTATGAAAATATGGTAATTTAAGGTGCCTCAAAATCAGCTTCTCTTTCCCCGTCCAATCAATTTCATTCTGATTTAGCATCCTAACAGTTTGCTTCTAATGGTAGCTGACACTCTAGGAAAACCCCAAACGATTATCTAAATAAATATTAGCATCAACTTTAATACAACGAAAGTCCTACTGTGTCCTTGCTAGCCAATTGAGCATTAAGATCTCAAGCCTCCTCAGCTCTGAGTGCAGCCAAAATACTTGGCCATCTCTCTTGTTTTAAACAGGACACCATAGTGAACAGAGCCTTGTTAAGAGTCATAAAGGATATTAATATGGGCTCTAACTTTGGTCCTTCGATTGCCCTTGTTTGCTTGGATACCAGCACTGCCTCGTTTGCTGGCATTTTTCACAACGGGCCAACTTCTTAATTATCCTGGAGTTAGGTATCATCTCTGATGTAGTGCTTCCTCTCAGCTACCATTTAAGCCCCATGGTCCAGCTAACCCCTCACCAGCCAGCACCTGCCAAATTGCTAGGTTCCCTTTGGCAGATGCCAAAACCCTGGCCTGAACATTCATCACTTTAAGGTTAATTACTGTAATACACTGTACCATATGGTGGCCGCCTTGCTTTCCTGCAAGTCATCTGCAGAGCACTCAGGAGGCAACAGCAAGACTGCTGACCCAGAGGCACCCAGGCCACATCCATCTCCTCCCCACGGCAGAATGAAAAGCAACACAAACAGCAAGAGCTCGATTAAACTGCACTTTTCACATCTCTGCAGCTAAAGAAGATACAGGAGTTTGAAGCACGAGTTCTTCTACAGGATCCCTGCACCTCAGCATGTAAAGCAGAGTTCAGGGTTTTTTTAGCCATCTGAGTGCCCTGGTGAACCCAGGGCAGAAACACCCCAGCAAGATGCTCCAGCAACATCAGGAAACTACATCCCCCCTTCTTTCCAGGAAAAGGGGAAAGCCTTGGCAAGCACCCATTTGTAGGTGAGCAAGGCCAGCTCGTGCAGTTTGAAAATTACCCCAATCACAGTCATACCTCCCCACAGCTGGTGAGAGCAGAACAGCACCAGGCAGCTCCCACTGCACCCAGGAACACCTCAGACAAGGCAAAGGTAAGGCACCTGTATTTAAATAATTTTCACAGTTCAGCATCACCTGCCTCTCATTTCCCACCAAGCACAAACCCCAAACTAAGGCTGCTGAGTGCTTAAAAAGTTTCCTCCAAAAGGAGCCATTTGTCCCTTCCCCAGTCAAGGCCGAAACCTGCCATGCTCTCAGCTTTCAGAGGTTCTGAATCAGACGGTTCTGACACAAAGCCTGCTGCCTGCCTTGCAGCGCTACTCTTTTTCAAACTTACATGATTTTCTTACTTATTCAAGGAGATGAGATTCATCTGCTAAAGCTCTAAAGAAGAACTTCCATTCCTTTGCCTTACACCCCTGAGCAGAGCCAGGTTAAACTTCTGCTTGCCTAGCCAGAAGCCTTTTGCCATCCTCACATACTTTACTGTTCCTGCTGCCTTTTCTCTTTTTGCCTCTGGTCTGGAACACCCTCCTCGCCATGTGATTATTGCAAAGGCTTCTCCCAGCCCCCCCTTTTTTTTTTCCTGATATTTTTAGAAAGTAGCTGCTTTGGTTTCACTGTCTGGGGATGACTACTTTTTGCCACAATTGAACTCTTCCCTCTTTGTCTGTTGAGAGCGCTCCTGCCTGGGTTGGATGGGTTGCTAGGTGGTCAGCTTCTGTGTAAGAAGGCAAAGTGGAACTCAGGGGCATCATACCCAGCCCTGTTTGTGGATATGAGACACTGACAGCACGGCTTTTAACATGGCCAGAGTTTGGATTACGTTAAAAACCCCCAAACACGAGAGGATAACCATTAAACTCATAGCACACTAGGTGAATGCTGACTTTTTTAGCTTTGGGAGAACAAAAATAAAAAACCCCAAACCTCAACCAAAAACAGCCAAACCCCCACGCACACATTTCCTTCCAGAAGATCCTAATTCCTCAATTGTTTTCTCTCCACAACATTCTCAACACCTTTAGGGACGTCAGCAGGAGTTTTTTATCACCCTGGCCGGGGAACGCGCCTCTCCGGCGAAGCGCTCCCGGCCGGGCAGCGCAGCGCTCCCGCGGGACGATCGCTCCAGGAGGGAGCGCGACCTTC